>JAWPHD010009010.1:0-108742 GCA_037043455.1 Cyrtodaria siliqua | reverse complement strand
GATGTTCTAACACATTATCGCTTGTCAGAGTTTCACAATGAATAGTACCTTTTGGAAACAGTTGTAACTCTAACATGTCTAAGCTGGTGAAAATGTTCTAACACTATGTATTGAAGCTTAAAACACTATTTTTACCACAAATACATGAATTTGCATTCCTTAATTTTGAAAAACATACATAACAATGTAAATAGAAGGATTGAATTTGATATTACCATTTATAATTGAGTATGAAAAATAACCCTTGTCCTACTAAGGGCGACTACAATAGCATTTGCGCCCATTGTAAAACCAGAGTAACTCGCAGGCTGATCAGAGTTTACAATGTTCGGCTGCTTATCAGTCATTTCCCCCAAAACACCCCTTTGTAACATAAATTGAATGATCCAAATTACATTACCATTATACATTCATAACGGGCTAAGGGTTAAATTAAAGTTAACAAGAAGCCTTTGGGCTGCAGTATTTTAAACTCACCAAATGTTTTTCTCACCCCATTGGAAGATTAAAATATTGAATAATTCAATCATTAATGTTCTCTTACAAATTGCCGCCGTAAAAAATGTAAATTGGCACAAATTGTAAGTGAAATTATTACGTGTCGTCGAAAGTGTGTTCTGACAGACAGACAGGCAGGCAGGCTGGCAGATATTTCTATTGACTTAGATTTTTTCATTTACTTCTGTGATATATTGAATCTTACATTCGTAACCGAGTATAAATTCTTTGGATAAAATCAATAATACACTATAACACATAATACACAATAATAATCATGTAAGATCGTCTATATACTTAATTCATTGGTAAAGGAATCATAACCTGGTCTTATTAGAAAATCTAGGATAATCATGTGAAAATAAGCTTCCACCACCCTGCCAATACCAGTCAGTTAATGTACCACTGTTTTGAGAGATAAAGTAAACAATGTCCTGGGTTCGGACAGGGAAAATGACCGAAAACAGGTAAATGTTGTTTTTTTTTCTATTATTCACTGATGATTTCTTTTTCCCCGCCCTCATTGCAGATGTCAAATTGTCTGACATCCAGTGTCAGGGGTATACATAGTTCCAATACGTCAGTCAAGTTCAATTAACACGTACTTTTCACAGACAGCTGGCTATGACAGTCGTACCAGAGAGAGTGAAGTAACTCAAGTAAATGTATTAGTTTCTAAAAATGTATTAATTGTAAGGATTCCAAAATGAATTCCAAAATATTCACCCCATTAAGAACAAAAAAACATAACAAAGAACAAAAGTCAGAACTATTTATTAGTTTCTAAAAAGTTATTAATTGTACGAAAAAGTAAGGGAAACAATAAGATTTCAAAATTTGACTCCAAAATTGACTCTGCAGACCCTGAATATATGTGTATTATTTGAAATGAAATATAGTCAAACGGTCGTAATTGCAAAACCGAGGTAATAACACACTGTTTTAGTGGAGAGTACTGCAGTAACTTCTTAAAACAGACTTCACTCCAACATGCAATAATTATTTAACATTTTGTTACGTTTTTTTTTGTTTATATATAATATGTGATTTTTTTAAAAATAATATTTGAAAAATAAATTCAACATTTAACCAACTATAAAATGTAAATTAATGCACCAATGCGCATTTAGAATAGACACAAACTTGTTCAATCTCGTTTAACTCGTAGTTGCATAACTAAGCAACCGTGACGTCACCATCATATCAACACAATTTTAAAATATTTTTAAAAAAATACAGAAATCCCGAAGCCGCAAACTGTCTCCTGTACCTAATACTATATAATCTTCGCTGCACCATGTGTCCCTTTAACATATCAAAGTAAATTTGTTTTTCATCGGATGAGGTCAATTTATGCATATACTATGCACACATAAAATTCGAAAACATTTGTATAGATCTTGCGTCCTAAAAAATATTGAAACAGCGGGTTTACTATCTGACTATACAAATCATAGTATTTGGCCTTCCTGCTACTTTCTGTTGTTTAACTAAGACATGTAAGACATGTAAGACGGCGAATACATACATTTGAAAAAATTATTTCATTTTAGCTCAAATTTGACCGAACACAGAGGTGTCAGAAATATAGAGACAATATTAAAAATGTACATGTGTTGCTTAGCATGCTCAAATCATGCTTGAAAACTAAGGTGCTAGCCTAGGTAGGTAAACGATGTGTATATACAATTAATGTATATTATACCACAATAGCTAAAATACACACTATGCATTGTGTAATACCCGAGGATATACACAGCATATGTTAGTTATTTTGGTATAAATAAAATAGAGCATGAGTCTTGCACGTGTACCGACGATAATGCACTCGCTAACGGTCGTGCATTATCTCCCCGTACACGTGCAAAACTCATGCTCTATCCTATTCGTGTACGATAGCTCTAATGGTTTTCCTTTGTTCTTGCTTATGATATAATTTTCATAAACCTGAAGGTCTGAGCCGTAACCGTGCTATAAATGCCGATTTATTTCAGTCGTGCTATAAATGACAGAGTTATACCATGTACACGCCCGTTGTTGTAATATAATGTTTACACAACCTATCAATTAAAATGCCAATTACCGGCACTCAATGGCTATGGTACAACACATATTTTTCTCGTATGAGATTTGGGCCTGAGGCCCTCGAAAAGTGTCATTCTTGTTATCGTCGACGTCCATACGTCCGTAACGGTATGTGTCTGTAAACTCTCTCTCTCTCTCTCTCTCTCTCTCTCTCTCTCTCTCTCACGTTTCTTGTATGCCCATAATTTAAACAAGAATGGAAAGGGTGTATACGATAGAATTGAAAAACAAAAACAAATTAATGTATAAAATGATATGGTAGTATGGCGCGTCTAAAGTATGCAATGGCCAGTAGCCTAGTAGTGGCATAGTAGCTTGAATGGAGTAACATAGCGTACTATAATAATAATAATAATAATAAAAAAGACTTTATTTAACGTGAGAACTCATTTGAAACTAGTCAATCTACCATGAGGCCCTCAACAATACAATATATACAATATTTACAAGTAAAAATGCATTTAAAGTGGTATATTCAGTAAATGGAAATATGTTTAAATAGAACTGCAAGACTTAGTCATTTACTAATATATCGGATGGTGAATCCACTTTAAATACAGTGTTTTGAATTGATTTACAGATTGGGCATTTTGTATATGGTGGGGAAGAGAGTTCCACACTTTAGAGCCTGAATAAGCAAATGACTTTCTGAATAACTCACCATTGGGTCTGGGGGAATATAGCTGAAGATTTGATGATGATCTTAGATTCCGCATATGGACATTTGAAGTTAGAGTAAATACGTCTTTAAGATAAGCAGGGGCCTGATCATTAACTGTTTTAAACATAATGATTGCTTTTTGAAATATAACTCTTTCGGGAAATGTCATCCAACTGAGTTCGGTAAAAAGTTCCACGGAAGGAGTATCGAAATCTTTATCTAGGATAAGTCGTGCAGCTCTTTTTTGGAACCTTACAAGTTTATCTTCGAGAGAAGTATTACAATTTCCCCATATCAAACAACAGTAATCAAGATGAGGTAAGATATAAGAATTGAAAAATAATTTGCGCATAGGTATAGAAAGGTAAATCTTTATGCGAGATAACAGGTATAACAATGAATTACATTTTTTCAGAACTTTATCAATTTGGGTATTCCAAGAGAGGGTATTGTCAATTGTAACACCGAGTATTTTTTCTTCGTAACTACAATTAATAGTTTCATCTTTGAACTGAATAGAAGGGGCATTATGATAAATATGATGTATTTTGTTCTTAGATGAGAGATACATTATTTTTGTTTTTGATGCATTGATAGACATGCGATTAGTATCGCACCAGGCGTTGACGTTGATAAGGTCATTATTGAGTGAATTTGCAGCGTCGACAAGAGATGAATTAGAAGTTGAAAGCGTTGTATCGTCTGCAAAAATATCCGTGACTGTGTTTTCCATAGATAATGGCAAAGGTAAACAGCTCTTCCATAATCAACAAGTGACCATTGGGGCGCAGATGGATTCCGTCATCCTTCATTAAAGCGCGGTTGGTTGCAAAAGCATATGGCAGAAATGTCACCCGTCGTCTGTTGTCGCGCCATTCACGCCGTAAAAGCCGGTTCAGCTGTATCCGGAGCGTCACTGCGTCTTCACTGCCCGGCTTGTCTAAAAGGGGGCCTCTGTAACCGTAGGCCTTCCGCTGGTATCGCGGGAACACACAGCCAATCAGAATTTTCGCTTGTGGACAGCGGATACAAACAGTTAAAATTAGTCGTCTGTATGTCTCGAACAGGCTCTTCGGGGTGTCTTCCGGCGACGCGTTCGTAACATCGTTTGTCCCTAGTTGTATGTAGACACACCCTGGCTGCTGAACCCGGCAGGCCTCTATGAAGTCGTTCCACTCTTTCTGATGCATCAATGTCTTTATTCTGGCCCCACTCATGTGGAAATAACGCCTATATGGATTCGACCACTCGCTGTCCCCGTTATCCTCCATCATCCGGCGGATGAAGCTATGCCCGAGAAAGTAGGTCAAAATCCTGGCTGATAATTATGACTAAGCGTGTGTATAGGTTTACCACCACCAATTACGTGTAAACCTCCGAGGTGTAGAAACCTCCGAGGTGTAGTCGAATGTAGTTCCTATAATAAAAAGTAATCCCTCCTTTTTCGATGGAAATGGGCATTATAAGTAGGGGAAAACTGCCCATTTATATTCGATTTTGTGGTTATATGTATAAGAAGCGTATTAATAAGTTTTACTGGATCACTGATGAACATTTTCGAAATTTCGACTCTATGCTTACACTTTGTGAGCAATGAAAACAGTCGATCAATAAAAACAGCTGTACCCTTGACCTGTTTAGTAAACAAACAAGAACTTTCTTACATGTCTTGTGACCCCACGTTTTCTGGTGATTTTTCAAGTGGAAAAATAGTTTTCTATATGAACATTACACTGCTGAAATATCCATACTTGAATTTGCAGCAAATCATTAATACGTGACACTTTAACATTGGTGTCTACTGGGGAAAATAATTGGTGCTTTCATACCTATAAGCGTTTATTTATCCTCGCTGTATTGCACTAAGCATTTTAGCGAGCAGACCTAGTTTTAAAGTCTCATCCGAAGGACTGGTAAGGTAGGAAATACTTTTGAAATATTTCGATAATTAACCCAAATTCCGTCCCGGCTGGGATTGAACGCGCGATCCCTGGGTTACTAAGCCGCAATGCTAACCATTACACCACGGCGCTACCTTTGTATGTCTAAGCCACGGGTGCACCCGCTTATATAGCAAAGACCACACTACAGACAGTATGCGTGACCAATCAAAAGTAAGATAAACCAAACACCAAAGCAACAAAGGCGACATATGAATATTGTAATGCAGATAACCTTACGATACAAGAACACAGGCAAGCGAATAAAAGTCACGTTGTTTAGAATAGATAATACTTTTGTTACAAATATCGTCTTTTTTCTCTTTTTTTTTGCAATTTTCCCCATGTTCATGTGACCTTTATTAGATATATGACAGTATGACGATTTTTCATTTATGGTCAATTACAATTATTAATTTAATGTAACATGTGTAAGAAACGAAAAAATATATATTGCAGTCTCGGTTTGACATGTTTGATTGAGACTATTTTTCTACGGTAGTTCAATGTGCTTTCTTGCATTGTTTGATAGTTATAGAAATTAAAGGGAATGTAGCGCCACAGCCAAACAAACTCTATTACTGAGAGTTCTGAAAAACTTGGAAAAGGGTGAAAGAATTATCAAAATCGGATGATAAACAAAAAAGATATGACCATTTAAAGGTTGTTCTAAAACAAATATGGGAGCCGCCATTTTTAGAACTATGACGTCATAGTTCCATATTACCATATATGGAATATTAATAAATATCATTTAAAACGAAGAAAATCACTGCAAATGAATGATTTTTTTTTAACTGGTGTTATAAATCATTATTGCCATTAAGTATTACATATTTTTCATACAGTTGATGTCATTTTTTCCCTATAAATCAGTAAATTTTCATATTTATAAATATTCCATATATGGTCATTTAGAACCGTGATGTCATAGCTCTCAAAATGGCCGCTTCCATATCCGTTTTAACAGAAACTTTAAATGATCATATCGTCTTTGTTTATCATCCGATTTTGATAATTCTTTCAACCTTATTCAAGTATTTCAGAACTCTCAATAATAATGATGGTTTGGCTGTGGCGCTACATTCTCTTTAATATACATTCTTTCACAAACATTATTTGTTTTAGAGTGAGGACTAATTCGATTAGAAAGACTGTGTTTAATTTGTATCACAACGTTTTTTTTCGTCATGAAAGTTCACTTACATATGTGTGCTAAATGCAAATACAGTCTTCTACAATATAATTTAAGTCTTCATAACTCTAAAACAAATTTGAATCTCCGGCTATATTTATCCCGGACTTAAAAACGGATATGGGTGTTAGACTGTGTATCAACATGATCAACGTCATTATAGTTTTCTTTATAATATTTCAACTTAGTATAAAGCATGATTAGTAATGTTATAATTGTTTCAATAGTTTTGTACCTGAACAAGATTACAGAGTTTCATAACATAATTGTTTATTAAACAACTCATTTCTATCACTCAAATAGTTATATATTATGTATATAGTTTAAATTTAAACATAGTACATTTTAAAAGATAAAACTCCTTTTGTAGTGTCCGCAGATCTTATTTCAATGTTACCCGTGGTAATTTTTATATTAGTTTTTTTGCTACAATTACCAAATATGTCTTACATGTTATATTAGGCAGCATATAGAAGTATGCATATTTTACCAATTAAATATGAAGTTTAACATTGACATTCCAGCTTTTTATTGGTGGAGGAAGACGCCAGGTGAAAACCCGGGCATTTCTTCGTGCACGGGCGCGCACCTGAGTAGAACCACTGACGTTCCGTAAGCAAGCTGGATAGCTTGATACTCACATACTAAACAGTCCTGGCCCCATGTAGAATCAAACCCACAGCGGTGAGGGACATATGATTTCAAATCTAAGACCACTCGACCACGGACGACCCCAAGTTTATGTGAAGCATCATTATACGTTTGTTCGAATGGTGCACCTGTGGTCATAAATGCCCCCGCAATGGGGCTTATCAGTTTCATTTAACAAATCTTAAAATATCTTCTGAAAAAATACAAGATATAGAGCTGTGATATTTTGCATGTAACATCGTCTTATGGTCCTCTAACTAGTTTGTTCTAATGTTGACCCTGAGGTCAAATTTGGACCCGCCCCAGTGTCCTAATTATTCACACAAACTTTAATCAAGCATCATTTTTGATTTATGCTCCGGACAAAAAGTGTGACGCACGGACGCACACACGGACGGGCGGAAAAAGCGGCGACTATATGCTCCCCCATAATAAACAATCTAGTGTCTTTAGTTACAATATATTTCATATCAAAAACTAAGGTAATATTAAATGAAAAGGAAAAAACTGTGATGGGGCCTCAATATAATGTATCTGTGGTAATCAGTCAGCGAGACGTAATCAGCTAAAAAGCATGCTATCATGGAACATGCTATCCATGATTTTTCAACGAATAAATGTGTCTTTAAATCATGAACATTTTGTTCCACTGGGCCTATATAAGTCACCTATACAAAAGATATATCAAAATATCGAGTTCCAGTTCAAACAAATTATGAAAGCATATCTACGGTCTAAAATTATAAAGTCGTAAGTGTTACGTAAGTGTTACTTACGACAACTGAGCAACATTCAGTCTGGTACCCGTTCTCATATCAGTTTGCTTAAGCAGGGTTTTATTCATAGTCGTAAGTGAAAGCAGGTAAGCAGCCCGTTTTATGAAACATTGATCGTAAATCAATTTCTTTAAATGCTTCACTATAAATTACACTTTCCAAATAGACGTGATTTCATTTCATTTTCTTATACATGGTCTAGTCTGCACTACGTGTACACATAATTGTCTACATTGAACATGTTGAATCCTTCGTTAAAAAAAATAAACGATTTTAAAATTTAAGACTTATCGTAAGATGTTTTCATAAAACAGGGCCCTGCTGCTGCTGCTGGTAGATACGACCTTAAAATGTATAAAAAGTTGGGTCTTAACTGGTAGATACGATCGTATTATGTTATGCTTGCATATACATGATATAAAATGTGAAACTGCTACGAGTTTATATATCACGACCTTCTTTTCTTTTTTCTTTTTTTTACTTTTTTACAGTCCAGACTCTATTGTGCCCATCTCGGTGAACCGTGAGGATTGTCAAGTATGTCGGTGGAGAGACTATAAACTTTCGAACTACACACACACACATTATTTTTTTAACTTTTATCGAATGAAATAACTTATATAAGTATATTGAGCATTGGGACTTATTATGTTTGTATGACCCAATATGTAATGATATATAAGGTACGGGGACATATAAAGGTTATGGGGAAATATGCATTTATTTGCGTGAAGAGCATGAAGAGCGTGCAGTGCGTGAAGAGCGTGCATTGCGTGAAAAGAGTGCATTGCGTGAAGAACATGCAGTGCGTGAAGAGCGTGCTTTGCATGAAGAGCGTGCCGTGTGTGAAGAGCGTGCAGTGCGTGAAGAGCGTGCAGTGCGTGAAGAGCGTTCAGTGCGTGAAGAGCATGCATTGCGTGAAGAGCGTGCATTGCGTGGAGAGAGTGCATTGCGTGAAGAGCGTGCAGTGCGTGAAGATATTAATTAATGATTAATAATACATTGTCATTTAAGTATATCAGGAAACTCGGTCGTAAATTATAAATTATCAAGGGACATGGTATCGGTTGAAAATACCAGATCGTTTCGTTGGTATCAGTATCGGTATCAGACCGATTTGTTCTTAACGGTATCGAACTCTGGTACTGAAACATTGTCTTTAGACTAGATCGTTCACATAAAACACTTTTTCTGAGAAGTTGCATTTTACAGTTGTGAAGTTATAAGCATCAAAAATATCTATAGAGGGTGAGATGGCTCAGTGGTTAGAGTTTTGACCTCTCACTCCGGAGGTCACGGGTTCGATCTCGCCCGGGAGCGTTCTCGTGGACTCTCAATAGAACACTCAATACTGGTTTGTGCCAAGGAAACGGACTCGAGAGAGATTCATACAAGCTTCCAGCTTTCTTCCCAATCGAGCTAAAAGAAATTAGAATAAAAACTAAACTAAAACATATCTATGCAATCGAGCGCCTTTGAGGATAAAGATATAGGACCTTTGTAGTATTCTATACTCGGTAAAAAAAAGTTTTGGACCAGGGTATATAAAGTCATATAAAAAAAAAATAATGGACAAAATTTAAGTATCGTTTTTTAGAACCCAAGGTCTACCCTACCCGGTTAATTTGGTACCAGGAACATTAAATTCCAAACAAGATTTGATTTTAAAAATATATCGCGAACACACAAAGGGTCTGTAAAAAATGTTGCAAAGTCCATACAAAGTAACAGTTACGGACATATTCGAGTAACCAATAAAAAGATTATTATTTGTTTCGCAAACTTTCATTGTAAACGATAATTGTTGTTGATTGTTGATCTATTGTGAATTATCAACTGAGATAATAAGAGTTATGGTCGAATGTCATGGTTCAGCGATCATTTTACGGGTTCGAACACTGCCATGGTCAAAAACTTCTTTTACAGAGTATATTTAAGGATTCCTATCCCTAATGAAACTCTCCTTTTGTATACTCTTCATTAATGCATTGATTATAATAGTTGATAAGGTGCTGTACTTGTACTCTTTAAAAAGATTTTGGGTCGTCGGTTCAAACCCCACTAAGGCAAATTATATTTTATATTTTGTTCTTTTATATTTTCATTATTTTGCTATTTTTCACATTCGCAACACATATTATCACTGATACGTTGATACAATTGATAAGAATCATATCATTGTTACCAAATCTACAGAAATATCACAAGTTGAATATAGATAATGAATAAAAATCGTACATTATCAGATTGAAATATGATTTTATGAAAATCTAAACGGTAAACTTTCTTGATTTTGGTCAAAATGTTTAAAAGAGTGCTAACATAAAACTGATGTAAACAATATTTGATTTCCAATACATTGAACTGTGATACTGATTCATTTTTAACCGGTTTTCCTTTTTTCATAACCAAAAACACAACAAAACAAAAACATTTTGACCATAGTGATTCAGCGAATTTGGATCTCTAATAGTTTCTGAAGCCTTTGAAACATTATCAATTGTATTTAGAAATAAAAATGTTTCTGGTAGGCCTAAAAGAGACAAAATGAATGCTTATACAAGTACACAAACGGTTCTGTACAGACGGACGAACACTTGAAGAATGCCTCTGTCTATGCATTTATTAATAGGATAGCACTACATAATAAAAAATATCTACGTAAAGATATTTATTCGAACTTTTCTATTAATTACGATCTTCCAAAAATTACCATTACGGCAACCCTTACCTACTTAGGACGAACAGACAGACGGACCGACACTTGTACTTCAGCACAAGTGTTTCGCTACATACAATATATTAAAAATAATATATATCCGCAATGTGTCTGTACTTACGTTGAAAGTATGCCTAAAATCTACTTTGAAGAACGCAAAATGAGCAGGAAAATGTCCTATTTCAACGCAGTAGTCGTAGTAGAAGTAGTAGTGGTCGTAGAAGTAGTGGTAGTCGTATCGGTAGAAGTAGTAGTGGTTGCGCTGTTAGTAATATTTGTAATAGTAGCAGTCGTGGTAACAGTGGTAGTTATAATGGTAGTTGCAGCAGCAGCAGCAGCATCAGTAGTAGTAGTAGTAACATAATGTATGCATTTTTTTCTGTTATTGTGCGCTCCTATTTTAACTAATTTTGTATTTAGAGGGTGATAAGCTATATACGGAATGACCATGCCTTTTCACCGTATAAAGCTTACTTTGGTGTGAGCCATATACGTAGAAAATATGAGATATATGCCTACATATTATACTATATTATTATGCGGGATACGCGTATTGTCATGCTTAGTGACTGACTGACATTTAATGACTGACATATGGTACTGTGTACTGGGCTTGGGTATTTATACTTAAAGTCACATGCCCGTCAACAACAGGCAGGTTTTAAAATCAACAGGCAGGTTTTAAAATCGATGCACATCGTTTCTAAGTCGACGAACGATAAGGTATATATGTAACTAACTTATGTTGCGAATCCGCTCTATGACTACAATATTGTTATTGTTCGAAGCTTCTCATAAAGTCCTATGCATTACTGTATGGAAACAGCTCTCAATGAGCCAATGCTTATCTAATTTCACTGATTAGCTATAATAGCAATAAAACCATTAATCTTATCAAGGACATCCTAGTTGTCCACATGTGGTCCATTAGGTCAATGCAGAGGTACTTTAAACAGATGTGAACTGGTCTGTTATTTATGAATCTGTCTTCGTGTTTGTATCATTTATACAAATACATGGGTACATTTCAAAATGTTTATATATTAGATGTACATGTATATGCCAGTTCTACAGATAAGACGTGTATCAGCGTAATTACGCATATTTTTTCATCAAAACGCATTAAAAAATCGTCATTAAAGTATTGTTTGGACCCATTGCGTTACCTTATCATATTTTAGCAAAACTTGTTTTAAGAATACGCATTAGTATTAAAATGTAAATGTAATATTAAATACCCGCGTACAAACTAATGACTTCAATAGAAAAAATCGAGTGAACCCAATCATACTCAATACTTAATGAAGTTTGAGGTATTGAATGACAATCAAGTACCTCCAACAATTACTAGCCCATGCTTCGAAAACAAGTCGGCTGACAAATTAAAGCCATTTAAAGATAATGCATATATATAAGCGGAAGGGGAAATACGTTATGTTTTGTATTAATGAAAAAGAGTATTTACAGAGTAAACATTTTACATTAATGTCTTCTTCAAAACTTGTTTTAAGAATACGCATTAGTATTAAAATGTAAATTCGCAATACAAGTTTTTTCACGCGTACATGAAAGCTTAACTGGATCACTGCATACGAGAGGTGTTCAACTTATAATTGAACACTTGTGTTTAAGATGTTATTTAATTTATATCATAACAAATGCGTGGTTTAATGATGTGAAACTGTCATTTAGAACGTATGCATTTAAAAATAATCTCCAATTTCACGCTGTTCGTTTTAAATTACATTTTGAATTAGGTGTACACTATTTTCTAGTTTTAAACCTATATGTTTCTGTTGCCGTGGTTAATTTGGTACCAGAAACATTAAATTCCAACAAGATTTGATTTTAAAAATATATCGCGAACACAAAAAGGGTCTGTAAATTTTTTTGCAAAGTCCATACAAAGTAACAGTTACGGACACATTCGAGTAACCAATAAAAAGATTTATTTTTTTTCGCAAACTTTCATTGTAAACGATAATTATTGTTGATTGTTGATCTATTGTGAATTATCAACTGCGATAATAAGGGTTATGGTCGAATGTCATGGTTCAGCGATCATTGTACGGGTTCGAACACTGCCATGGTCCAAAACGTCTTTTACAGAGTATAGAAGCTTTCGTAATTTGACATAGTTGAATTTCATGTTAATTTTTGCTGAAATCTTGAAAATCGCCACATTTCAAAAAAAGGCATATTACACTTTTTTTACGTTCAGACATGGACATAGCAGAATACTATAACCTTAAACCACATTTTAAAAGCATTTGTCTTAAAATTTGTATTCCAGTTATTTTTATAATTAAAGATTTTTGCTTCAAAATGTCATTCTCTACCTTTTTTTCAAAAATACGGATGCAGCAACATTAGGAAGCACATAATATTGCATGTCATAATGTTCATATCGAAGGAAGCATTAGACTTGACATTAAGATCAACATATTCGTCGAGAATTTCAAGATAGTTGATTCAGTTACACATTGAAAGTGTTCACTTATAAGTTGAACAGCTCTCGTATTTAATCAAAGTGGGTATAAATATATTTATGTATATAATATACATATATGTAATCAAAGGGTGTTTATAATATACATACATCTGTAATAGAAGAGTGTGTATATAATGTACATGTACATGTATCTGTAATCGAAGTGTGTATATTATATAGTGTACATATACATGCATCTGTAATCGAAGTGTGTATATAATGTACATGTACATTTATCTGTAATCCAAGTGTGTATATAATGTACATGTATCTGTAATCGAAGTGTGTATATAATGTACATGTACATTTATCTGTAATCCAAGTGTGTATATAATGTACATGTATCTGTAATCGAAGTGTGTATATAGTGTACATGTATCTGTAATCGAAGTGTGCATATAATGTACATGTACCTGTAATCGAAATGTGTATATAATGTACATGTATCTGTAATCGAAGTGTGTATATGATGTAAATGTATCTGTAATCGAAGTGTGTATATCATGTAAATCTATCTGTAATCAAAGTGTGTATATAATGTACATGTACATTTATCTGTAATCCAAGTGTGTATATTATGTACATGTATCTGTAATCCAAGTGTGTATATGATGTAAATGTATCTTTAATCGAAGTGTGTATATAATGTACATGTACATTTATATGTAATCCAAGTGTGTATATAATGTACATGTATCTGTAATCGAAGTGTGTATATAGTGTACATGTATCTGTAATCGAAGTGTGCATATAATGTAAATGTATCTGTAATCGAAGTGTGTATATAATGTACATGTACATTTATCTGTAATCGAAGTGTGTATATAATGAACATGTATCTGTAATCGAAGTGTGTATATGATGTAAATGTATCTGTAATCGAAGTGTGTATATCATGTAAATGTATCTGTAATCAAAGTGTGTATATAATGTACATGTATCTGTAATCAGAGTGCGTATATAATGTACATACATATGTAATCAAAGTGTGTATGCAGTGAACATGTACATGTAATCGATTGATTGATTGATATAATTGGGGTTTTACGGCACACCAACACAAGAAAGGTTATATGACGCCAAACAGGGATGAACATGCCAGGCTCATCCTCCATTTACATCTAGATAAAATATGGACCATGGGCATAGAAGCTTTTAACCTGCAGAACTGCAGAGTTGCTGCAAATTCTATTTTTGACACTCCATTTAGGATGGAGCCACGTTTCCACATTTGCATATGCGATGTCATTAAGAAAAATGACAAGTGGAAGGGGGTGGGGTGGGGTGGTCCTACCCCTCTGCCTCTAGCGGGATTTGCAGTGGTTGTATTCTACCCCGGCAACCACACGGGGATGTATCTGTAATCGAAGCGCATATATAATGTACATGTATTTATAATCAAAGTGTGTGTATATGTTGAAATCATGTGATAAACGTCACAGACGGGCAATGACAGGATTAATTTATTGTTACAAGAATATGTATATGAAATGTACCGCATATAATAAATGCGGACAATGGTGCTTTTCTCAGGAGTGTTTATTAGGATCGCAAACATTGCCGAAAATAAGATACATAAGATACAACGGCTTGACAGTAGCGTTTTTTTATAATTCATAACTTTCAAATGACATCATCAAAATAATTTGACCAATCAGTGATCAATCAAATAAAAGACCTCCACATTCTGGTAAGGGTTAGACTCGGTGTTTATCATTGGTGCTCAACTGACTTTAGCCCTTTATACAACTAGTTTGTAGTGATAATTATATTAAACGATTAATTTTTTATGTATATCTATGTATTTTCTTTTGGTGTTGTCTGATTTAAAACACCAATATGGATACATTTAATTTAAATCATGGTCTAATATTTTCTTTTTTCATATAGATATTGAGGATATCCGAGTAAACCCTTTTATTTTCACCTACTGAATATCTCAACCTACCGGAAGTTGACCAGATGTGAAAGTTATGAATATCATATATTATTTATAATTGGAAAAAAAGTTTTTCTCGTAAAACACCATCTAATATATTTACAAACTCTAACAATGATGATACTAATTTGAATGGAAGTTTAAATAGTCCATAGCTGGTTTTATATTCAACATATATTTGATAAATAGAGAATACATTGTAGTTGAACAAGTAAGCATACAAGTTCAAAATGTTAATAATAATGTAATCAAAAAAATGGAAAGTAAAAACAATTATAAGCATATATTTAATACATATAATATTGATGTGAACTTCTTACTATGCTTGGAAGAGGAGAGCATGTGTTTGTTATTCACACATTTAGAATTTGTGGGAAATTAAATTACAATCTTGTGTTTCAAACATTAAAACTGTTTCTCAATTCTGCTTCGTTTTTACTTAAAGGCCGAGATTGGTAGACCAGGGGATCTCTCCGATGATTGGCACTGGTCATTAACACCTGCCAAGTTAGGGCTATAAATCTGTGATTATCTGTGATTATAATGGCCCAAGAGAACACACCACTGAATGATAACATCTGTATAAATTCCTGTGGTCAGTTCTGTATTTCTGGGAGGAGAAATGAAGATTCTAACAGCAAACTGAACTGATAACATAATTTTATATAAAAAGTCATACAACTATTCTTCAAAGATACACCATCGACTTTAATAAAATATGCACAAATACTATTTTAATAATGCGATATGATTAATAATGTGTTTTTTTTCATGCTTTCTGACATACTTCTGACTTCTTACATCATCTTACACCAGACCACTTACTCTCTCATAGACATCACACATAGAGTACTGGTCCTCTAATCTGGAGGAAATATTATCAGCATGTGACCTTTGATATTAATACACCCATATTATTAATTATTACCATAATACATACTTTCTCAGTTGGTAACAATACCTTACAATGAATAACATTATGTGAACTAAAATAAATGTCAAATCACCTGGATTTATTTTGCAGTCAGCTTATAGATAGATCATACACTTTATTTCCTCTTTCGAGATTTCCATACATATACACATATACAATGGTAAGCGTTAACAAATTAATTAACTTTCAAATGGAGAGAGAAAATAATAATGACATAAGGTGAACGTATAAAGTAACTATATTACATAATTGTCTCTGATTTATATAGGAAATACTGGGAATAGAAAAGCTATTTATCATGCAGATATGCACTTTTCTGCCTAATAAAGGGGTGACCCATTAAATTTTGCTTTAATAGGCACTGGCCAATAAAGCAAATCAATGCGGAATCCCTCGGCGTTTATTGTACGTAACGTTATCTGACGTCATGCACGTAACTTTGCCTGACGTCATAAAACAAACAAAAAACAACAACATGGCGACGTCGTCGATAAGCGTACCATTCTAAGAAATAGGTAATAATAGTAATTCATACAGAAAATATGGATAATTTACATGATAAATAGAATATTATGTCAGTGCCTTTTACTATCAAGTTTATTAGGCTCGGCACGAAAACGAAGAATGGCTAAAAAAAAGAAAAAGAAAAAAAAAGGCATTGACATAATATTCTCTATATCTACTCGTTTGCTCTACTGGGAAATGTCTCCCAGTGGGAGATATTTCCCATTACGGAACATTGCTCGGCCTTTTCCGTCAGTGGCGGAAATGCCCAATGACGTTCCGATTGTTTTACGGACGACTTCGTCAGATTCCGTCACTAGGAATAACGATTACGGAAATTAACGAAGAGTTCCGGTTCCACTTGTCGTAACGTCGTCTTGGATGATGTAACGTTGTTTTGGCGTTCTCGTGCAAACTGGTGTAAAAAGGCGTGAATCATTAGAAATATTAATAAAATATCATTTTAAATTATGTAATATATAGTTTATAACCAGTGTTTTTGAGATACTGAAAATATCTCAAAGTATTATAGAATTATATAGTACTATAATGTTATGTTTGATCGGTATACACACAGGTACGCGCGCACACACGTACATACGCACATGCATACATACACACGCACATACCTGCTCATACGCGCGTGCACATATACACACTACCTATATACAAGCATGTGAGTCTTAATATTAACAAACACGTACATATACAGACACAAAGATAAACTGTATTTATTTTATGATATGCAATGAAATATCGTATTTTATCAGTGAAATAAAAGTGTTATTCCACACTGTGGACTATAGAGTTTTATTTCACAGTAGCTGCCGGGACTACTTCTGTTGTTCTACTGTAGTTGCCTATATTTTTTTTTGTAAATTCATAAAATAAAAATAAAAATTGTTGTTTTGTCGTGAATAACATAGTTTTCTCACTTCTCGATGAAATAAAATATGTTATTCACTCCAAAACAACAGATATCCTCTATATATGTTACTATTTCTCGCCGAAACGAAATACAAGGAACTAGTTACATATATACAAGCAGAAAACATAAATTGACATTTATAATATGTTGTTGTCTGAGATAAGTCATACAGCGTGATGTTATATTCACGTAATTACTATTCTTGTTACGCTTAATAAGTAATAGCAAAATGAATTAGCTAATGTATATTATAACATATATTCAAATTATGCACTTATTATATATGAACAGACTGTAGATCCCGTTGGAACGGTAAAAAAAAAAGAAATAAAAAGAGACAAGAAGCCCAGCTGCACAACATTGTGTATTTGAAACGGGAAATTATGCCAGACTGTGTACTTACATTTACAAGAGGATTATACCCGAACCCAGCTGGACAGCTCTATATGGGTCATATGTGGGAATGATGTTATGAATATGTTCATGTTTTAATTTTGTATGTGTGGGTGTGTTGTGTATGTGTGTGTGTGTGGTGGGGTGGGGGGAGGGGGGGAAGGGGGAGGGTATAATCCTCTTGTAAATGTTAGTAAATTAAGTAAAATTTCCAAAGAAAATATCATAACAATTACTATCGTTTGTATTAACTATTGCTTGTTTAGTGCTATATCTTGCAGAACTGTCTATGTTTTTTGCATTCGTATATTTCTTCAGCCTGTCAATCTATTCCAGTGAATGCACGGACAATTGTAAACGTGAAAATCTTATTGACTATTTTGTATTATTTCGACTTGTAAATGTGTTTTAAAAATGTTATTGACCTTTTTGTATTATTTTACTGTTGAGGACCTTAGGGAAGATTGGACCATGTCCAACTGAGTTTACTCGATAATAAAGTCATTATTATTATTATTATTATTATTATTATTAAACAATACATGTATACATAACAATCAATTCAATATTCATACAATATGTTTTTATGTGGTAAATGAGTGCTGTTACCATTTTAGTTTAGAACACAATGTAGTACAACCTTCAATAGATTACATTTATTGATATCAGTTATATTCACCAATACAAATATTTTATTGCAAGATTATTTGCACTTTGTTAATTCTTAGTTCACCTTTCATTGAGTCAGCATTGATTCACATAAAACCATAAAACATTCTGGATCAGGAATTTATACTGTAGTAGCAGACACATGGTGATAATGGGGTGATAATGGGGTCAGTTAGGAGGTCGGAGAGTAATTTCTTTACAATTACTGTCAATCATCCAAGAGTTGCCCTGGTCTACCAATCTCGGCCTTTAAAACTGCTTGCATGGAATTAAACCAAAAACAAATAATTACGATTTCAATTTTCTTCTTTATTTTACCTTTTTGTTAAAATTATTATTGACACAATATCATAAAAAGTTAGTAAGATGAAAACAACAATTGCTTTTAACTATTCTAAGAATTAGCATTTATGATTGAATAAATGCAAATTAATAGCAAACTAACGGGACACCGTGACCTTTTAATCGATCAAGATTGTTATGTATTCCTTTAATATGGTGTCCGGTTTTGGCCAGATACAATGTCGCATTGTCGTGGGCTGACAATGTGACACCCAACAATACGACATCACGACATTGCGATACGACAATGCAACACGGCGATACGACAACGCGCCATTGCGATGGTATGTCTGATGGAAAACTTCATCTTATTTGCCTCTGACGATGCTATCCCAATGTAAGACCAGTACCTATTTATATTACATACATCTATAGTCCTGAAATAACCTAACACTAATTGTGTTAAAATAGTAATTGTGTTAAACTCGCATTTCGTTAGACATGTTACATTTGAGGGTCCAGAATGGAAACTCTAAATAAAAATTACCTACGGATAAAACTACGCAAGCCTGGTACATTTCACCCCAAATCGCCAGAATATTGTATGGCTATCAATGGCTATCAATTACTCATGGCAATCAATAAGCTATCGGCTAAATGATTTACGAACGTTTAATGATACCGATTTGAATGCAAATTCCTTCTGTCGGAATTTGGCGGGAATGCAATTTCCGCCACGCCATTAGTACGTAACCAATATTGAGACCTTCTAGATGCTTAAAAAAAGATCGAACTGTTGAGAATGTTTATTTTTTATTTATGTGTTTTATTTGTTTGTTGTTGCTGTGTTTATTCGTTTGATTTTTTAAGCCGTGCTGGTAACATTTTACGGCAAAATTATATGTATACTTGTTATAGGGGTTGTGCATTTGTTTCATTAATAAATATATTTAAAAAACAATGACGACTAATTAAAAACGATACGTATTTTTTTATTTTTTATTTCTATCCAGTTTTAAATTGCTTCAATTCTGCCAACGAGATGATTGATTCCGTTGCAATTATCTTGTTTCGATCATTTTCACCACCGCATCGATTCCAATCACTCACGCTTGTTTCATACTTAAAGTTTGTACATTTTAATACGCACATATTATTAGACTGTCACTTTTTTTAACTCACATGTTACCATTCAGCTGTGTAAGCATCCGTTACTAAATTACCGTGTTGTAAAGAAAGTCCTTCAAGTAAATAAGGTTCGTATCACCTCCGAGGGCAATGCATCTGTTGCTGAACCGTCAAAGTAAATGTTTCAGATCAAAATGGTTACATCATTTTACTCGGTTATTATTTTAAAATGTAAATGCGAATTGTAACAACGAATAAAATTAAAAACATCCTGTAAACAGTTGGTTGTAACAATTTCAAAACGTCCACCCTGACCCATCACCATGGATGAATGTAAATAAAAACACAGTGTATTTAATCGTAACGTTTTTTTTTTTATTATTTTATAATATATAATTAAACACAAAACCTGTCCATCAAAAAAACAATTAGATGAAAAAACGCACTTTGCAATTTGATTGTCATACAGTACTATTAAGGATTTTGTGTAATCCGATTGAGATTGCATTTGAAAAAGATAATCTCAAATATTTGTACATGAAGCTCCCAGATTAATATAATTATACAGTTATCTAGGTAGTGTTACCCTTGAATTATAAGTACATAATTGATAACTATCTGACATGACCTTGAGAATGACATTTGCTTTTATCAAGTTCGTATTTTATATTTAAGTATAGTATTGTTTAAATCTAACAATATTAAGCTGCAAATTGCATGTACAAATATGTTTATGTTTTTCAAATGCAATCTCAATGGGGACATAATCCTTAACTTAATTGAATTGAATGTTGTTTAACGGCTCATCATTTAGAGCCGCCCCAGAGAGAGGGGAAGGATGCATAGGAATCCGGGAACCGTGCCCTACTCTTATTATCGAATAGATTCCTATGCACTGCATAAGATAAGCCCAGAAAGCAGCTCACCAGTGAGCAAGTCTGTACTGTTACTTCTGAGTAACCATGACATTATAATTTCCTGCCTAAGTGGTCAGTGTGGTCAATTTTACAGCAGGGGAGCAATTATTTTGTGATAAGCCTCTGATAACATGATTCTGGCTGCCCATATGTTTGCACAAATTATTTAGAGAACATAAATGAATTGATGATGTTACTAGTATGCCACACATTTCTGAAACTACAGATTTTTTATAGCAAAATAATAATTGTGAGTGACAGAATATTTTAATATTTTTATTCAAATACTTCGAATGCAGATAAGAGTTTTTTTTTAGTTGGTATTCTTTAAAATGCAAAGATGGGTGGAAAACTGGGGAAGAACATAAAATTTTATTTGTTATTTATTCAATTTAATTTGCTCGAGGACATATAATTAATTGTATCGGGCCAAAAAAAGCAATTGTGCAAAAAGTGAATTCGTCACAGCCTGTGGTTCTTTTAAGAATATATTACTATGCAAAAATAACTGCCGGGCCGACTATGAAAACCTATTTAATAACAGATTACCGGAAAATAACTTCTTTGCATTATTTTGAAAGAACACTGTAATAACCTAAACACGTTATTTCAAAGATTTTGATATGAATCATATTTAACACATGTTTATTAATAGTATAATATGCGTAACGCAGTAATAAACTAAACAAGTTATTTCAACAAAATATCGTGGTAAAAAAAAAGTGAATTCGTCACAGCCTGTTGTTCTTTTGAGAATATATTACTATGCGAAAATAACTGCCGGGCCGACTGTGAAAACCTCTTTAATAGCAGATTACCGGAAAATAACTTGTTAGCGTTATTTTGAACGCAGTAATAAACTAAACAAGTTATTTCAACAAAACATCCTGGTAAAAAAAAAATGAATTCGTCACAGCTTGTTGTTCTATTAAGAATATATTACTATGCGAAAATAACTGACGGGCCGACTATGAAAACCTATTTAATTACAGATTACCCGAAAATAACTTGTTTGCGTTATTTTGAAAGAACACTGTAATAACCTAAACACGTTATTTCAAAGATATTGATATGAATCATATTTAACACATGCTTAATTATAGTAGTATTATGCGTAAATAATCATGGTTACCAAGTTTCTATGTATATATGTAAATCAACAAATGCCCGTCAAAGAATGTTTTACTATCCGAAAATAACTTGTTTGCGTTATTTTGAACGCAGTAATAAACTAAACAAGTTATTTCAACAAAACATCGTGGTAAAACAAATAGTTAATTCGTCACAGCCTGTTGTTCTTTTAAGAATATATTACTATGCGAAAATAACTGCCGGGCCGACTATAAAATCCTATTTAATAACAGATTACCCGAAAATAAATTGTTTGCGTTATTTTGAAAGAACACTGTAATAACATAAACACGTTATTTCAAAAATTTGAATTGAATCATATTTAACACATGTTTAATAATAGTATAATATGCGTAAATAACCATGGTTACCAAGTTTCTATGTATATATATAAATCAACAAATGCCCGTCAACGAATGTTTTACTATCCGAAAATAACTTGTTTGCGTTATTTTGAACGCAGTAATAAACTAAACAAGTTATTTCAATAAAACATCCTTGTAAAAAAAATGAATTCGTCACAGCCTGTTATTCTTTCAAGAATACATTACTATGCGAAAATATCTGCCTGGCCGACTATGAAAACCTATTTAATAACAGATTACAGGAAAATAACTTGTTTGCGTTATTTTGAAAGAACACTGTAATAACCTAAACACATTATTTCAAAGATATTGATATGAATCATATTTAACACATGCTTAATAATAGTATAATATGCGTAAATAACCATAGTTACCAAGTTTCTATGTATATATGTAAATCAGCAAATGCCCGTCAAAGAATGTTTTACTATCCGAAAATAACTTGTTTGCGTTATTTTGAACGCAGTAATAAACTAAACAAGTTATTTTAACAAAACATCGTGCTAAAACAAATAGTGAATTCGTCACATCTGTTGTTCTTTTAAGAATATATTACTATGCGAAAATAACTGTCGGGCCGACTATAAAATCCTATTTAATAACAGATTACCGGAAAATAAATTGTTTGCGTTATTTTAAAAGAACACTGTAATAACATAAACACGTTATTTCAAAGATTTTGATATGAATCATATTTAACACATGTTTAATAATAGTATAATATGCGTAAATAACCATGGTTACCAAGTTTCTATGTATATATATAAATCAACAAATGCCCGTCAACGAATGTTTTACTATCCGAAAATAACTTGTTTGCGTTATTTTGAACGCAGTAATAAACTAAACAAGTTATTTCAACAAAACATCCTTGTAAAAAAAATGAATTCGTCACAGCCTGTTATTCTTTCAAGAATACATTACTATGCGAAAATATCTGCCTGGCCGACTATGAAAACCTATTTAATAACAAATTACCGGAAAATAACTTGTTTGCGTTATTTTGAAAGAACACTGTAATAACCTAAACACGTTATTTCAAAGATATTGATATGAATCATACTTAACACATGCTTAATAATAGTATAATATGCGTAAATAATCATGGTTACCAAATTTCTATGTATATATGTAAATCAACAAATGCCCGTCAAAGAATGTTTTACTATCCGAAAATAACTTGTTTGCGTTATTTTGAACGCAGTAATAAACTAAACAAGTTATTTAAACAAAACATCGTGGTAAAAAAAAAGTGAATTCGTCACAGCTTGTTGTTCTTTTAAGAATATATTACTATGCGAAAATAACTGCCGGGCAGACTATGAAAACCTCTTTAATAACAGATTACCGGAAAATAACTTGTTTGCGTTATTTTGAAAGAACACTGTAATAACCTAAACACGTTATTTCAAAGATTTTGATATGAATCATATTTAACACATGTTTAATAATAGTATAATATGCGTAAATAACCATGGTTACCAAGTTTCTATGTATACATGTATATATGTAAATCAACAAATTCCCGTCAAAGAATGTTTTACTATCCGAAAATAACTTGTTTGCGTTATTTTGAACGCAGTAATAAACTAAACAAGTTATTTCAACAAAACATCGTGGTAAAAAAACAGTGAAGTCGTCACAGCTTGTTGTTCTTTTAAGAATATTTTACTATGCGAAAATAACTGCCGGGCAGACTATGAAAACCTCTTTAATAACAGATTACCGGAAAATAACTTGTTTGCGTTATTTTGAAAGAACACTGTAATAACATAAACACGTTATTTCAAAGATTTTGATATGAATCATATTTAACACATGTTTAATAATAGTATAATATGCGTAAATAACCATGGTTACCAAGTTTCTATGTATACATGTATATATGTAAATCAACAAATTCCCGTCAAAGAATGTTTTACTATCCGAAAATAACTTGTTTGCGTTATTTTGAACGCAGTAATAAACTAAACAAGTTATTTCAACAAAACATCGTGGTAAAAAAACAGTGAATTCGTCACAGCTTGTTGTTCTTTTAAGAATATATTACTATGCGAAAATGACTGCCGGTCAGACTATAAAAACCTCTTTAATAAAAGATTACCGGAAAATAACTTGTTTGCGTTATTTTGAAAGAACACTGTAATAACATAAACACGTTATTTCAAAGATTTTGATATGAATCATATTTAACACATGTTTAATAATAGTATAATATGCGTAAATAACCATGGTTACCAAGTTTCTATGTATATATATAAATCAACAAATGCCCGTCAACGAATGTTTTACTATCCGAAAATAACTTGTTTGCGTTATTTTGAACGCAGTAATAAACTAAACAAGTTATTTCAACAAAACATCCTGGTAAAACAAATAGTTAATTCGTCACAGCCTGTTATTCTTTCAAGAATACATTACTATGCGAAAATATCTGCCTGGCCGACTATGAAAACCTATTTAATAACAGATTACCGGAAAATAACTTGTTTGCGTTATTTTGAAAGAACACTGTAATAACCTAAACACGTTATTTCAAAGATTTTGATATGAATCATATTTAACACATGTTTAATAATAGTATAATATGCGTAAATAACCATGGTTACCAAGTTTCTATGTATACATGTATATATGTAAATCAACAAATTCCCGTCAAAGAATGTTTTACTATCCGAAAATAACTTGTTTGCGTTATTTTGAACGCAGTAATAAACTAAACAAGTTATTTCAACAAAACATCGTGGTAAAAAAAAGTGAATTGGTCACAGCTTCTTGTTCTTTTAAGAATATATTACTATGCGAAAATAACTGCCGGGCAGACTATGAAAACCTCTTTAATAACAGATTACCGGAAAATAACTTGTTTGCGTTATTTTGAACGCAGTAATAAACTAAATAAGTTATTTCAACAAAACATCGTGGTAAAACAAATAGTGAATTCGTCACAGCCTGTTATTCTTTCAAGAATACATTACTATGCGAAAATATCTGCCTGGCCGACTATGAAAACCTATTTTATAACAAATTACCGGAAAATAACTTGTTTGCGTTATTTTGAAAGAACACTGTAATAACCTAAACACGTTATTTCAAAGATATTGATATGAATCATACTTAACACATGCTTAATAATAGTATAATATGCGTAAATAATCATGGTTACCAAGTTTCTATGTATATATGTAAATCAACAAATGCCCGTCAAAGAATGTTTTACTATCCGAAAATAACTTGTTTGCGCTATTTTGAACGCAGTAATAAACTAAACAAGTTATTTCAACAAAACATCGTGGTAAAAAAAAAGTGAATTCGTCACAGCTTGTTGTTCTTTTAAGAATATATTACTATGCGAAAATAACTGCCGGGCAGACTATGAAAACCTCTTTAATAACAGATTACCGGAAAATAACTTGTTTGCGTTATTTTGTAAGAACACTGTAATAACCTAAACACGTTATTTCAAAGATTTTGATATGAATCATATTTAACACATGTTTAATAATAGTATAATATGCGTAAATAACCATGGATACCAAGTTTCTATGTATATATGTAAATCAACAAATGCCCGTCAAAGAATGTTTTACTATCCGAAAATAAGTTGTTTGCGTTATTTTGAACGCAGTAATAAACTAAACAAGTCATTTTAACAAAAAATTCCGGTAAAAAAAAGTTAATTAGTCACAGCCTGTTGTTCTTTTAAGAATATATTACTATGCGAAATAATTGCTTGGCCGACTATGAAAACCTATTTAATAACAGATTACCGGAAAATAACTTCTTTGCGTTATTTTGAAAGAACACTGTAATAACATAAACACGTTATTTCAAAGATTTTGATAAGAATCATATTTAACACATGTTTAATAATAGTATAATATGCGTAAATAACCATGGTTACCAAGTTTCTATGTATATATGTAAATCAACAAATACCCGTCAAAGAATGTTTTACTATCCGAAAATAACTTGTTTGCGTTATTTTGAACGCAGTAATAAACTAAACAAGTCATTTCAACAAAAAATTCCGGTAAAAAAATGTGAATTAGTCACAGCCTGTTGTTCTTTTAAGAATATATTACTATGCGAAAATAAATGCCGGTCCGACTATGTAAACCTCTTTAATAACAGATTAGCGGAAAATAACTTGTTTGCGTTATTTTGAAAGAACATTGTAATAATCTGAACACGTTATTTCAAAGATTTTGATATGAATCATATTTAACACATGTTTAATAATAGTATAATATGCGTAAATAACCATGGTTATCAAGTTTCTATGTATATATGTAAATCAACAAATGCCCGTCAAAGAATGTTTTACTATCCGAAAATAACTTGTTTGCGTTATTTTTAACGCAGTAATAAACTAAACAAGTTATTTCAACAAAATATCGTGGTAAAAAAAAAGTGAATTCGTCACAGCCTGTTGTTCTTTTGAGAATATATTACTATGTGAAAATAACTGCCTGGCCGACTATGAAAACCTCTTTAATAACAGATTACCGGAAAATAACTTGTTTGCGTTGTTTTGAAAGAACACTGTTATAACATAAACAAGTTATTTCAAAGATTTTGATATGAATCATATTTAACACATGTTTAATAATAGTATAATATGCGTAAATAACCATGGTTACCAAGTTTCTATGTATACATGTATATATGTAAATCAGCAAATGCCCGTCAAAGAATGTTTTACTATCCGAAAATAACTTGTTTGCGTTATTTTGAACGCAGTAATAAACTAAACAAGTTATTTCAACAAAACATCGTGGTAAAAAAAAGTGAATTGGTCACAGCTTCTTGTTCTTTTAAGAATATATTACTATGCGAAAATAACTGCCGGGCAGACTATGAAAACCTCTTTAATAACAGATTACCGGAAAATAACTTGTTTGCGTTATTTTGAAAGAACACTGTAATAACCTAAACACATTATTTCAAAGATTTTGATATGAATCATATTTAACACATGTTTAATAATAGTACAATATGCGTAAATAACCATGGTTACCAAGTTTCTATGTATACATGTATATATGTAAATCAACAAATGCCCGTCAAAGAATATTTTACTATCCGAAAATAACTTGTTTGCGTTATTTTGAACGCAGTAATAAACAAGTTATTTCAACAAAACATCGTGGTAAAAAAAAGTGAATCACAGCCTGTTGTTCTTTCATGTCTTTTAAGAATATATTACTATGCGAAAATAACTGCCGGGCAGACTATGAAAACCTATTTAATAACAGATTACCGGAAAATAACTTGTTTGCGTTATTTTGAAAAAACACTGTAATACCATAAACACGTTATTTCAAAGATTTTGATATGAATCATATTTAACACATGTTTAATAATAGTATAATATGCGTAAATAACCATGGTTGCCAAGTTTCTATGTATATATGTAAATCAACAAATGCCCGTCAAAGAATGTTTTACTATCCGAAAATAACTTGTTTGCGTTATTTTGAACGCAGTAATAAACTAAACAAGTTATTTCAACAAAACATCGTGGTAAAAAAAAAGTGAATTCGTCACAGCTTGTTGTTCTTTTAAGAATATATTACTATGCGAAAATAACTGCCGGGCAGACTATGAAAACCTCTTTAATAACAGATTACCGGAAAATAACGTGTTTGCGTTATTTTGAAAGAACACTGTAATAACCTAAACACGTTATTTCAAAGATTTTGATATGAATCATATTTAACACATGTTTAATAATAGTATAATATGCGTAAATAACCATGGTTACCAAGTTTCTATGTATACATGTATATATGTAAATCAGCAAATGCCCGTCAAAGAATGTTTTACTATCCGAAAATAACTTGTTTGCGTTATTTTGAACGCAGTAATAAACTAAACAAGTTATTTCAACAAAACATCGTGGTAAAAAAAAAGTGAATTCGTCACAGATTGTTGTTCTTTTAAGAATATATTACTATGCGAAAATAACTGCCGGGCAGACTATGAAAACCTCTTTAATAACAGATTACCGGAAAATAACTTGTTTGCGTTATTTTGAAAGAACACTGTAATAACCTAAACACGTTATTTCAAAGATTTTGCTATGAATCATATTTAACACAAGTTAATAATAGTTTATTATTATTATTATTAAGAACACTGTAATAACATAAACACGTTTTTTCAACAACATTTAATTACTGACCGTCGTGGTCAGACAACAGGTAATGCAAATAAAATATATTGCGCATTCGTTATGTTCGTCACAGCTTCTTCGTTTAATAATCTATAACTGTCCGAACATAACCGCTTTGCATTATTTTGAAAGAATATACTGTATATCCGAAATAACGTGTTTGTGTTATAAACGAATCTTATTCACTGCCCGGTTCGAAAAGAGGAAATGAAAACTTATGCATTCTTTCGCCGTTTCGTTCAAGAATATACTACTATTACCGATTACTATCATGACTATCGGAAAATATTTATTTGCGTTATTTTGAAAGAACGCTGTAATAACCTAATAATAGATTACTGGAAAATAACGTGTTTGTGTTATTTCGAAAGAACACTGTAATACCCTAAGTGTAAGTATAATCATGGTAATATAAGTATAAACTGATAAACAGGATAAAACTTACTTAATTACACTCATCAACTGTTTCAAGCCTTATTCATGTTAGGTTTAGGAACAGTTTGCAAATCGGTATAGTGTCTTACACAGTAAAGTCAGAGACGATACACATGATAGATGTCGTCTCGAATAATCAGGATAATACCCACGATGTTATCATACTTACTTCTATTTGCGTTTCTTAAAAAAACGTAAAATAGACAGATAGAGGACGTGTGTTTAATCTCATAATATTGTGATTTAAGATGCAAGTTATTTTAAAACTCATAATAAAACCACATTTTAGGTTTATACTAATTAACGTATATCATGTATATAAAATCAAAGAGTATTTGTGATGTCGTTTGCATTTAAGAATACTTTTGCCTTCTTGTTTGTCTGTTTGCGTGTTTGATTCAGTGTTTTGTGGTTGAATGTCCTCCTTGAATGCTACATTCCCTGTCCGATCTTTATATATTTCTTTACACTAATGTACACTATATATACTATATATAGCGACTGGCTCTCTCTATTTATTTAAACTGTCTACGACCAACATGTATAATACGGCTATAAACTGTAGAAAACATAAATCACCAGGGTGAGAAAAAAGAAACGTGGCTAATGTACAAACTGTGTATGTCGTTACCACGAGACAATTAAATTTCATACCAACCCCCGTCACACATTTTAATTTGCATGCAAATTATTATTGAATTCAAATTAAGGGGAATAAGCGAGTAAGGAAATTTGATTAAGTCAAACGCTGTTAAAAGAGTTACACCCCTTTGAAAATGTATAGCAAACCATAAGGAAACCAAAATAACCTATTCCCGTTATTTTCAAATTATGATCAAAGGGAGACAACAGTTGTTTCTTTACGAAAATAACGCATTTAAGTTATTACGAAAATAACGTGTATACGTGACACCCCTGACTGATAATGTATGCAAAAATCGTTAATTCAATAATAAATGTACAAATATATCTTCATTTTTCTCAAAAGATTATTTTATTTTTGATATTTGGCATGTTTGGTACAGTAACATCATTTTAACACTATATAAGGTAGATTTGGTGTGGATTTGGGAAGTTTATGGGTAGATTTGGCAGTGGGGAAGTATTGCGTTTGCTTTATATAGTTCGCGTAAGCGATCTGGGTTCAGTTTGGTTATTTTATAGGTGGTTTCTTATTTATCGTATTATAAGTTGAAGGTGAAGTGTTTGTTAATAATTAATGTTAATAAGGTCAGTCAGTTGGTCGTCCAATGGCTTATATCGTAAAATAATAAATATACATTTATATGTATTGTTGTCGTGTTACTCCTATGAGAAGGGTGAGTGTAAGAGAACATGCCACCCGTATCACAGATATTAAAGTAATAGTTTAGTACATGTCTTCAACTATATTTTAACAAGCGTTCACCGAATTTCATTTGCGCATAGTGTGTTTATCACGGAACACCCAATACCATCTGACGTCACAATCATGAAACTGTACTTTAACTTTTGACCGCTCCACGTCATAATTTGGAAATAGTGCAACTTGTTTCAGGGATGTGTATAGGTATTTTACGTGGGGTTTTACAGTGAGATATAATAATAATCACATATATGAATACGACATGGGACGCGGTGGAGTCGGGGAGAACAAACCAATTATCGTTATACATGTGATAACGCAACACTTAGAGACGTGTGTACAAACAAAATACAATCTTAATTTGAACAAAAGTCGAAAAAAAAAAAAAATTTTTTTAAATGTACTGAATGTATAACAGTTAATATTATTTCAAAATAAAAAATAATAATTTCTGCCAATAACAGCATAACAAAAATACCTCAACCCCCTCCTCCCCCACCCACTCCCATCACTGCATTTCGCGGGAAGTTGAAGCCAAGGTCGAAGTGTTTAAACAATTTAGAAATTGCTAGCACACAATTTTCTCCGTTTATGTTAGAAAAGATAGCCACTGGTGAGTCTGACCTTCATCATGAATGTCATTGTGGATACCGATCAGAAAATCCAATTTCAAAACTTCAAACGGTTCTATAGAGAAGAAAATATCAATTTATATTGTCTAATTTTATTCGTGGAGGCCACCTTGGACTTTGCAGGAAGTTGAATTTATGTTAGCACGATCCTGTCATTTTCTGCAGTTTTTAGCTAAGAAATGTGTGGTCAGTAGGACAATCATATAACAAATCCTTCCCGTTCACTAACTTTAAGGCCTGCAAGGATTGCACCCATCGCCATCAAACTTAAAACTTTATGTACCTTGGTTGACAACCCTCTGGTATTGATCCCTGATTAAAAATGAAAGTCCATGATATCATTGAAATAGCTGTCTTAGTCAAGCGTTAATGAATCTTCATCTCGAGAAATGTAATGGGGTTAATTAGGTGAAATTGACAGAACAACAGGTATTGAACCTGCGGCATGGATCAGTGACACTAAACGCCAGTAACAGCAGGTGTTAATCAGACGGCATGCTTGGCTCGACATTCACAACTTTTTCTGCCACTGCTTTTATCTTTTCTACTTTCTGTGTTGCGGCAAATACTCTGAAAGAATAGTTATGCACTTAGACTAATTTCATGTTCTTTCAGGTGTAGGGTAAGTATACTAGTTGGCATTTATTAACAACAAAAAACACAATCTCCACGCAGAGTTATCGCTCCTTGCACTCACATCTCTGCTAACTACTAAATTACAAGATTTTGGTAAAACCTGTTAAATTGGAATATGTTTGCCTGAAACTTATTTATTTCTTGTGTAAATATAATTTTCAGAATATCTGCAAATTAAATGTTGCAAGATTTGAAATAATGAATGAAAACAATTTAGTTTTAATCAGGACTATTTTACTACAAAAATAATACGTAATACGTCTCCTCAGTCGAAACGCATATGCAAACATTTCAAACCGAAGCTCGATAGCTGAATTACTGAAAACAAATAACTCTGGAGTTTTTTTTTTAAATATTGAATATAGGTCTATATTTTATCTTTGCGGATCACGCAAAAGGATTTATTATAAACAGTATCATAATTTTTTTGAATAATCACGTGACCTAAGCGTTCGCCCTACTTTCTTTGACGTTGACAGTCAAAAAACATGCAATTCCATTCCATCGTCTGCCCAAAACGTTTCGTTACAATATTGCTTTTGACAAAACCTACATAAACACTAAGTTTCGCTTCTATATTTCAGTCCAAACTGTATTTCCAGGAAACCATTTTTTAATATTAACAGCGACCTAAACCTTGACCCAGAGATCTTAAATGTAATCCTAGCTTCCTTTCCATATCAGCTACCTAAATAGCACGTTTCGTTTCTTATTCTTAACTAAAGTTATTGGGCGGAAACCACGAGAATGAGCATTTAATTTGATTGATTTTTAGGCGGAGTGACGTTTTACAGCTGCCCCACAGCACTGAAAAGGTAACACTAACCCAAAGTAAATCCTGGTTAATAAGGTATATATTACTCTTTAGTGTGTGATTTCAATCGATAGAGGAACAGTTAACTTTGTATCATTTCATGGAACTTTGTATGTGTGTAATGGTAATGAACATGTCAGTAAATTGGTAAATCTTAACGTCCATCTCGAGTGAAACATTTCAAGTTTCTTAACCGATAGTTTCATGCTGGTCAACTCATCAACTCATTCCTCTGTTTTCATTACACGAAACAACATGGTAATAACCTACTCACATAAAGCTGATCATTATCTAAACAATGATCACATAAGCTGAAACATACTCACATAAGTAGAAAAAAAGCAACACCGCTGATTCCAGCCAGAACGAAGAACACGAATCCGTTCATTATGGACACTGTGTCTGCATAAATTGTGTTCATTGTAAAGGTTGCCACAAAACCACATATACCCTCAACAGCCATGATACTGGCAAACAGTGACCCTGGAAGGAAGCAAGATTGCATAATGGCTTTAGCTGAGAATGACTTTCGTCCGTGGGCAGTTCACAACAATCAGCGTCTGCTCCTCTGAAACCTCTATCCATTCTTGCATGGATAATCCGTGAATTTATGCCTGTACAAAGTATGTGTTTTGTAATACGGTTATAAGAACGATAAGTCCAAGTATGTTCTAACTATACTGAAAGGAAAAAGAAACCCGACACGGACATTTCCGCTATATATTGTATGTACAATAGCTGTTAATCGAATGGTACATTGCTACGTAAGACTTTCCTTTCGGAAAAAGACTGAAACAACACCTAACACAGCAAATAGTATTACTGCAAAGTTTCGTTATTGACAGAGTACGCGTTTGGCGCAAACTTAGAATGCAAAACTTTTCAAACTCTTTACGTTAATTACAGTACTGAACTGGCTCAATGTTTCAAAGAGGAACTTCAACATTTATGAATTTCTTGTCACAACGTGTACTGTAATTAAAACGGCTACAACATCACAGGTGTGTCCTTTAACTGACTGCAACTTTTTTTTTTACAAAACATCATTGGATTTCCTTAGAATATATATTGAATTAAGTGTGCAGTATATACAATATATAGCGTAAATTCCCGCGTCGGGTTTCTTTTTCCTTTCAGTATATGTATATGGCTACTTATTATCTAAATAATCTACTACGAGAAAATAAGAAGAAAAAAAAGTCTTAAAAAGTCACCAAAAACATCGAAAAACTAGCGCTTGTAGCAAACATACCATCGACAAACTAGTGCATAACTTCAACAAACCAGCGCATATTCATCTACAAACTTATCTAGATTTCAGTGAAATGAGCATTTAAGACAAATATAAATTAATATTTTGGTACATAATACTACAGTATATCATTTCCTAAAACAATTTTAAAAGATATAGCATTTAGACAAAGATATTTAGAAGAAATGTAATAGCATCATATACCATACATTGTTCGCTTTGGCTTATCATACATCACCATGTCGTCAAAGTGATCAGAGTACAAAGCAGTGAAGAAAATGTAACTTAACGTTTGAAGAAAATAAAATATCGTAAAAATACTGCGTTTGTTTACATTTTTTTCAATGCCAGTTCAAGATGCAACTCAATCAGTCTACAAACTCAAATTCGATTCTTTACCTACAGTGGGGCTTATATCAGCAGCCTGTTATAACATATTTCGACAATAAAACGTTTTTAAAAATGCGATAACAAAAAAATGCGATAACCTGTTTAAAATTACCTGTTTTAATTTTACAATATGCAAACCTTTTTAGCCGAAATTAAGGACAAATTTCGAGCTTATTGTATTTGCGGGGGAGAGAATGTCTATAGGTAACTGTAAATTTCATGAGAAAAGTGTGATATTCAATTATTCTTCAGATTATGAGGCCCACCCAATGAAAGCATTTGTGAACAGTACACATAATAACACATTAAATAATGTTGTATATTTATTGTGATGTGCTCTGATTTTTGGCCTAAAACAATTAAGAAATACCAGATAAGTTTTGTATTCAAAAGCTAAATTATGAACATATATTTCTTCATTAAAGTAAATTATAAAGTGTCGTTAAGCTATTCTTACCCTCAATATAGCAATGCTATACAAATAAAAAACTAAGAGCGGGCCTCAATTTATACCTGAGTTGATCAGCCATGAAGCGTGCTGGCTGTAAATATTCAAGCTTCCCATGCTTTTTCCATGATCAAGTAACGTTGGGAAATGTGTCCTTAAGGCCACCCCGTTTTCGCTTTTTGGAGGAGAGGTTGGATGGTGTGTGAAAGTTAATACTCTGACCACGTAATGATCAGTATAAGGTCTTCTCCTCAGAAACTGGTTACTCGAAGGCATTACATTTAATTTAATTTGTAATTATCTATTGTGATATTGATTCATTCGCCCTGAGGGGCCTAGGAATCTTTATGTGAGGAAGCTATCCAGCTGGCAAGCGGAACGTCGGTGGTTCTAACCAGGTGCCCGCCCGTGCACGAAAATTGCCCGGAGGGGCACCTGGGGTCTTCCTCCACCAGTGGAAGCTGGAGAGTCGCCATTTGACCTTAGCTGTTGGTGCGACTATAAAATCCAATTCAATTTAATTCAATTGATTCATTCGTAAAGGGGTCATTTGGGACCAAAATTATCTCACCCAGTCACATGTTTTACATAGAGGTACATTGGAAAAAACGTTAAAAAAAACTCCGATGCCTAATTATATACTGAAAGGAAAAAGAAATGCGACACGGGAATTTCCGATATATACTCTGTAAAAGAAGTTTTGGACCATGGCAGTGTTCGAACCCGTACAATGATCGCTGAACCATAACAAAATAATAATCTTTTTATTGGTTACTCGAATGTGTCCGTAACTGTTACTTTGTATGGACTTTGCAACATTTTTTACAGACCCTTTGTATGTTCGCGATATTTTTTTAAAATCAAATCTTGTTTGGAATTTAATGTTTCTGGTACCAAATTAACCGGGTAGAGTAGACCTTGGTTACTAAAAAAAGATACTTAAATTTTGTCCACGAGTTTTATTTTTATATGACTTTATATACCCTGGTCCAAAACTTTTTTACCGAGTATATATTTTATATACTGCACACTTAATTCCATTCTTAAAAAGTTGCAGTTAGTTAGAGAAAGGACACAACTGTGATGTTGTAGACGTTTTAATCACAGTACACGTTGTAACGAGAAATTCATAAATGTTGAAGTTCCTCTTTGAAAAATTGAGCCAGTTCAGTACTGTATTTAACTTAAATTGCACAATTTTGCATCATAAGTCTGCGCCAAACGCGTACTCTTGTCAATAATGAAACTTCTGCTTGCAATATTGAGTGCATTTATTTTATTTTGAATATGCCCTCTTTCAAAAATTACATACCTGAACTAAATGCAAAGCTATTTGAAATTGGCTATTTCAAGAACCTGACATGCATTATCATAGAGAGAGTTTATACTGTAGGAGAATTACATCAGTTTCTTCTTAAATACATTTTTTAAAGGAAACTATAGAACCCAGGTTTAAACTCCCTCAATTTCACCGCTGCCTGTTCGTGTTTTTAGCTCTAATGGACATTTGACCAGCAGAACTATTGGGATGACGTGTTGTCCGTCGTCCGCCCGTCCGTTAACTTTTGCATTTTGAACACTCTAGCCCCTTCATTTTTCGAAAACCGATCAGATCGGATTAGTGACACCAGAGTTATTGCCCTTGAATTAATGTAAAATGTTATATTTTTCCTTGTGAACACTCTAGCCCCTTCAATTTTCATGAGATCTTAACCAAACTTGGCCAAAGTCTTTATATCAATGAGAGCTCACATGAGTCCGAAAACCGGCCATATTGGATTAGTAACAACGGACTTATTGCCTTTGAATTAACGAAAAAGGTATAGTTTGCCTTGTGAACACTCTAACACCTTCATTTATTATTTGATCTTTACCAAACTTGCACATATTATTAATACCAATGAAAGTGCGGATAAGTTCGACAAAGAAAGCCATATTGGATCAGTAACACCGGAGTTATGGCCCTTGCTTTGCTGAAAAATGCCATTTTATTCCTTGTAACCACTCTAGCATCTTCATTTATTATTCGATCTTTACCAAACTTGCACAGATTGTTAATACCAATAATATCTCGGACAAGTTCAAATACCCAGTAAGATCGGACTAGTAACACCAGAGTTATGGCCCTTGATTTAGCTAAAAATGCTGTATTTTGCCTCGATACGATATCTAGGGCCTTCCTTTGGCCGGATTTCAACGAAAGTTTGCAGGGATGATCAGTATCAAGCCTAGTTGTGCATATCGTCACCGTGTTCTGGTTGATTGATTTTGACAGAGTTATGGCCCTTTAAAGATTTTAGTACAAAAACTTTGTCCGGACTAGTTCTCCCGAACCCCTGGCCGCATTTTAACGAAACTTTGCAGGGATCACCATTACCAAGCCTAGTTGTGCATATCATCACCGTGTTCCGGCTGTAAGATTTTTGGCGGTGTTATGGCCCTTTATAGGTTTTAATACACAAAACATTTTCTGGACGTTCTCTTGAACCCCTGGCCGGATTTCAGTGAAACTTGACAAAGTTGATCAGTATCAAACCCAGAGTCAAATGTGGAACGAGTGTACTCTGGGTAGAGATTGTGGTTCCATGTTCGCCGTCATATACATATTATCTTCGGGATGGCTGAAACGTTTGTGCTATAGACATCTGAGTTCTGCTCAACCCGAAGCTAGAGGGCGTGAACGGTAGCAAGCACTTTTCACTCCCGTCTCGATCAAACCGAGACTGCAATATTTTTTGTACTTATCGTGTTCGGCGATTTCCAAATTTCTCCTTGCAAAGTTTTTTTATTTACAGAACAGGTAATGTTGATGTAAACAAAAGAGTTAAAAAGCCAGCGTGCCCTTTTAACGAAACGTACGTTTTTAATCAGTTGTTTCTATTAACGGCTGGGTACAACGGGGTGTTCAATACAAATCTGACGGTAATATTATACATAATACTTGACACAAAGTCTCTATCTTCCCAGTTAAGGTTAACAATAAGCATATTCTGACTTAAAAGGCTTTAATATGCAAACTTCGTCTAGATTAGTCTCTTCTGAACTCATGGCCTGATTTCAGCGAAACTTTTCAGGGATGATTAGTACCAGGCCTAGTTGTGCATATCATTGCCGTGTTATGGTTGAATGATTTTTGGCGGAGTTATGGCACTTTAAAGATTTTAGTACACAAACTTTGTCCGGACTAGTTCTCCTGAAACCCCTTGCCGGATTTCAACGAAACTTTGAAGGAATGATCAGTGCCAAGCCTAGTTGCGCATACCATCGCCGTGTTGAGGTTGAATGATTTTTGACAGAGTTGAGGCCCCTTATACACAATATTTATACAGACTAGTTTTCCTGAACCCCTGACTGGATTCCAGTGAAATTTGTCAGGAATGATCAGTACAAAGCCTAGCTGCGCAAATCAATGTCGTGTTCCCCACCAGACTCCATACAGCCAGTAGAGCGATACTCTTGTTTAATTTTTTAATCAATACTATTGTTTTTTAAACTCTGGAACATGTTTTCTGAACAATGTATTGTTGCTCCACTATAATGATCAACTATGCTTAACTACAAACATGAGAAAAACATTTTGTTTTTGTGGTTTTGGGTAAAAATTGTTAGGACGGGTCGGTCGGGTTTTGTATATTTGTCATTGTGTACGAGTTCAACTACAACAACATCTAGTATTTCTTTTTTTAGTTTTTCTGGATGTGGAATTTATTGATAGAGAATTCCTTTTGATGGGATGTAGTTTTGTTTACACTGTCTTGTCTTTTTGGGCACTGAAGATGGGATAATAGCGACGATTGTGTACACAAAAAGTCGAATCGAGCTAACCTGTAGGCCTTATTGCCTACTGACCGTTCCAAGTCGGTAACCCTGTCTTCACCACCCTTTCTGTAGTATTTTGTCTTTTTCATTGCATAATTAATTAAATATATTGCTCGCTACAGTGCGGACCTACGATGACATTGCGTTTGGACGCTATATAGGACCCTATATCTCTTTTTTCCCCTTTATCTTGTTTTGCTTAATGCTGTCTATATGCGTTATATATCTAAATTGTATGTTACCTTGTATGTTACCTATATAGTCCTATATGTTCTATATATGTATGTAATATAAAATATGTATTTGACACTGAAATAAATAAATATACACACCTTGTTTATCTGCAGATGTCATACTCGACATTATACTTTTTACCATAGGTACCGTTAGAAATGACAATGTCACTGGAACAGCCACTGAAATGATAAATAAATGTTGTTTGAATGTTGTTGTTTTTGTCGTTTTCAGCACATTTAAAGCTATAGACGGTCGATTGTTTTTAGTGAACCGGAGTGAACGGTTTGAAAGGTCACTGGACGTGCAGTGGAGCGAATTTCTCACAGATCGTTTGCGGTCATGTTCTAGTACAGGACAGTTATTGGTACAGTTGCAATAAGGATGCTATAAAACGGCCCCTAATGCAACTACATGTATATTCATGGGCACGCAGTCTTGGTGTAGTTTAAAGGGTAACGTGATAGTGACTGCCGTATTTGGTACCGTTTCTACTTTGGTGCAAACGCACATGCGTGGTCGCGATTGCTCTATTTTGCACCGTTTGACTTTCTGCTTTGATAGAAATGCTTATCAAGTGCACAAAATAACAAAAGGGAACCAGTATGGCTCATCGAGTTGATTGATTTAAACAACGAGATGAGCGTAGCATGTTCATTTCATCTGTCTGCCATACTCTAACATCAGATAACTCATTTTGACATGGGTTATTTTCAATTAAATGATTTATAACTGTGCAAATACAAAGGAATTGTCAGCGACTATCCTCCAATGTATATTAAAATCGCGTTTACATAGATAGAGCTGTTTAAGTGGTTACAAAATCCACATCTTAAAGGGATACGGCAACCTTGATTTTAGCTCTACTGATCAGAGATCAGCAGAGCTTATGCCGTGGTAGACCAGCAGAGCTTATGCCGTGGTGCGGCGTCCGTAGTCCGTCTGTCCGTCCGTCTGTCCGTCCGTAAACTTTTTTTTGTAGCGACTACTTCTCTGAATCTACTGAATGGATTTTCATGAAACTTTACAGAAATATTGCCCATGAAGTCTAGTTGATCCTAGCAAAAATTTATGTTGATGTGAAATCCAAGATGGCCAACAAATCTAAAAATAGATTTTTAAAAAACAAGTTTGTAGCGACTACTTCTTGAAAACTATAAGTGATATTGATATCGGACTTTTTCTAAAATCATCAGCATGACATGATGCTGGTCCTTGTCGAAAATCGTTTTGATTCGACGTTAAACATGGCTGCCAGCTGCCATCTTTGTTTACATAGAGTTATTTAGTAAAAACTTGTAGCGACTACTCCTGTGAAACTACTCGACGGATTTTCCTGAAACTTCACAGGAATGTTACTCTTGATGTCTAAATGATCCTAGCAACATTTCGGGTTGGTCGAAAATTCAAGATGGCCACCACAGCTAAAAATAGAATTTCAAAAAACAAGATTGCAGCAAGTACTTCTTATAATCATTAAGTGATATTGATATGGGACTTTTTCTAGAATGATCAACATGTCATGATGTTGGTCCTTGTCGAAAATTATTTTGATGCGACGTTAAACATGGCCGACAGCCGCCATCTTTGTTTACATAGGGTTGTATACTGAAAACTTGCAGCGACTACTCCTCTGAAACTACCTGACGGATTTTCATGAAACTTCACAGGAATGTTGCTCTTGATGTCTAATTGATCCTAGCAAAATTTCAGATCGACTGGAAATGTAAGATGGCTGCCACGGCTAAAAATATATTTTTAAAAAACAAGTTTGTAACGACTACTTCTTGAAAACTCTAAGTGATATTGATATGGGACTTTCTCTAAAATGATCAGCACGACATGATGTTGGTCCTTGTTGAAAATCGTTTTGATTCGACGTTAAACATGGCTGCCAGCGGCCATCTTTGTTTACATAGAGTTATTTAGTAAAAACTTGTAGCGACTACTCCTCTGAAACTACTGGACGGATTTTCATGAAACTTCACAGAAATGTTGCTCTTGATGTCTAAATGATCCTAGCAACATTTCAAGTTGGTCGGAAATTCAAGATGGCCACCACAGCTAAAAATAGATTTTCAAAAAACAAGTTTGTAGCAAGTACTTCTTGAAAACTATAAGTGATATTGACATGGGACTTTTTCTAAAATGATCAGTATGGAATGATGTTGATCGTTGTCGAAAATTATTTTGATGCAATGTTAAACATGGCCGCCAGCAGCCATCTTTGTTTACATAGAGTTATATAATGAAAACTTGTAGCGACTACTTGACGGATTGTCATGAAACTTCACATGAATGTTGCTCTTGATGTCTTCTTGATCCTAGCAAAGCTTCAGGTCGGTCGGAAATTGAAGATGGCCGCCACGGCTAAAAATAGATTTTCAAAAAACAAGTTTGTAGCGACTACTTCTTGAAAACTATAAGTGATATTGATATTGGACTTTTTCTAGAATGATCAACATGTCATGATGTTGGTCATTGTCGAAAATCGTTTTGATTCGATGTTAAACATGGCTGTCAGCGGCCATCTTTGTTTACATAGAGTTATCTAGTAAAAACTTGTAGCGACTGCTCTGTAACTACTCGACGGATTTTCATGAAACTTTACAGGAATGTTGTTCGTGATGTCTAATTGATCCTAGCAAAATTTCAGGTCGGCCGGAAATTCAAGATGGCCGCCATGGCTAAAAATAGATTTTCAAAATACAAGTTTGTAGCAACTACTTCTTGAAAACTATAAGTGATATTGATATGGGACTTTTTCTGAAATGATCAGTATGACATGATGTTGATTCTTGTCAAAAATTATTTTGATTTGACATTAAACATGGCCGCCAGTGGCCATCTTTGTTTACATAGAGTTATATAATGAAAACTTGTAGCGACTACTCCTAAAATAACTACTTGACGGATTTTCATGAAACTTCACAGGAATGCTGATCTAGCTATCAAACACATATCAGTAGAGCTTCAAGGTCATTGACCTCTTGTTGAAAAACTCACGGCGTCCCGCTAGTTGTTCTGCATAACTTGCATTGTTCAATCATTAATATTAATTATAAGAATAGATTAAGCAACTTGTTTTTGCATATTATTAAATTTTGATATTATTGCATAAATAATATATCAAAAGTTATAGTAGAATCAGACCAATAAGTGAATACTTAACATTTTGTTTATTTCAATGCAACCAGGTTAAAAGTAAAAACTGATACTGTATATATAAATCCAGACACCCATTTCACACAATTCAAGATTGCCGCGTGTCCCTTTAATATAAATTACTCAATTGTACTGCGCGTTTATGTAAACATTGCTATTTTAGGAGTTTGATTAAAGTACCATTATTAAAAGATTTACTGACGTTTTGGAATTTTTAAGTTTTAAATTATTCTTTAACAATTGTTAGGTGATCCAAAAGTATTAACTTCTTGTAAGGATATGAATGCAGAGTATTAAACAGTAAGTAACTGTTATTAAACAGTAAGTAACTGTTATTATTCTTGTTGTGGTCCTTACATTATTTAGAGGAGTATATTTAAATAAGTTTCGCCCAACATGAAATATATGTACGGTATATGTGCCACTGCAACTAAACTCTATTTCTGTAATTTGGTATATTACACGTTATTAGGCCCACTCAATACTATCGACCAACACTATCACTATCGACCAACACTATCACTGTCGACCAACACTATTTTAGCCGCCGACATTTTTTTAATGGCAAAAACAAACACAAATGACATTTTACCATTTTAAATTTTATCAGAGTCACCGTTGGTATTATTTAAAATATATGATGTAGCTTAAATCAAATATTTTTTTCAGGCGGATATCAAAAACGACCAAATACTGTAGGGTCCCAATGGTACATATCTTAGAAATGAATGTTGTTTAACGGCTCATCAACACAGTATAGGTTATTTAGAGCCGCCCCAGAGAGAGGGGAAGGATACATAGGAATCCGGGAACCGTGCCCTACTCGTATTATCGAATAGATTCCTATGGTTCTTTAACGTGCTCGGAGGATAGACCGATACACACGGGACCGCTGTTTACGTCCCCATCCGACGGACGAGGCTAAGGGAAAGTGTCTTGCTCAAGAACATACAGACGAATCTCAGTGGCACCACGGAGGATTGAACCCGGGGCCTCCGACATGATCTTAGAAAGAGCTCAGCCTAAGTCAACAGCACAAATGATGTGATGCCTAATTTAGGAAGATAATGTTCAGTTATACATAATGTGTAATCATGATTGTGTTGGACTAAGTATAGGATAGAGCATGAGTTTTGTACGTGTACGGGGATGCATTATCGTCCGTACACGTGCAAGACTCATGCTCTGTTGTATTTATACCACAATAACTAACATATGCTGTGTATATCCTCGGGTATTACACGATGCATAGTGTGTATTTAGGCTATTGTGGTATAATATGTGCTTATACCACAATAGCCTAAATACACACTATGCATCGTTTTAATACCCGATGATATACACAGCATATGTTAATTATTGTGGTATAAATACAATAGAGCATGAGTCTTGCACGTGTACGGACGATAATGCACTCGCTAACGCTCGTGCATTATCTCCCCGTACACGTGCAAAACTCATGCTCTATCCTATACAAACCTGAAGGCTTTAGCCTAAACCGTGCAATAACTGCCGATATATTTCAGCCGTGCTATAACTGACAGATTTGGCAGTTATACCATGGTGTACCCAATGACCTTTTGTTGCACATGCATAGTTGGATAAATGGCTAAGGTATAGAACATTTATAGCATATTTTTCTCGTATATACGATTTATACTGCACTCTCGGGGCTATGGCCCTCGAGAAGCAGTATAAATCGCATATACTCGACACATAATGCTATAAATATTACATATTAGGCCATCAATAAAAATGTGTTTGTTTGCCGTGCTCCGACCGACTCACCCGATTCAGCCGCGACTCAAATTTTTTTAATGACCTCGGGCCGAAAAATATTTTTTAAATAATATTTTTTTTTATTTTTTTTTTTATTCAAATTATAATTTTATTAGCCAGAGTTGTTAAGCATCTAATCTGGATTGCAAAGGTTATCAAAAAGTTGCCTTAGTACAAAAATGGCATAATATATGCGAACAATATATATAAAAAAAATATCTAAAAATAAAACTTTTTCCTACCTTAAATACACATGAATAAAATAATTATGTGCAAGTCCTTGTGTTTAGTTTTAATAACCTATGCCCTAACATCGTACTAGGGCCTTTATAGTGTTGTAGATTGGATAAGCTTTTGATGAAAAAAAAAATCCCTACCTACCCACCCTCAAAATTCTGGGTAGGAGCACAGCAAACAAACAATTTTTTATTGATGGCCTTATATATGGCATTTACAACCTACATGCGATGGTTACACAAGCAAACGACGATTCAATGGACCAAAGTGACGTTAAGCATGCATGTGTTTCAGGTTCCAACCCAATGGACCAAAGTGACGTTAAGCATGAATGTGTTTCAGGTTCCAACCCAATGGACCAAAGTGACGTTAAGCATGAATGTGTTTCAGGTTCCAACCCAATGGACCAAAGTGACGTTAAGCATGAATGTGTTTCAGGTTCCAACCCAATGGACCAAAGTGACGTTAAGCATTCATGTGTTTCAGGTCCCAACCCAATGGACCAAAGTGACGTTAAGCATTCATGTGTTCCAGGTTCCAACCCAATGGACCAAAGAGACGTTAAACATTCATGTGTTTCAGGTTCCAACCCAATGGACCAAAGTGACGTTAAACATTCATGTGTTTCAGGTTCCAACCCAATGGACAAAAGTGACGTTAAGCATTCATGTGTTTCAGGTTCCAACCCAATGGACCAAAGTGACGTTAAGCATTCATGTGTTTCAGGTTCCAACCCAATGGACCAAAGAGACGTTAAGCATACATGTGTTTCAGGTTCCATCCCAATGGACCAAAGTGACGTTAAGCATGAATGTGTTTCAGGTTCCAACCCAATGTACCAAAGAGACGTTAAGCATACATGTGTTTCAGGTTCCAACCCAATGGACCAAAGTGACGTTAAGCATTCATGTGTTTCAGGTTCCAACCCAATGGACCAAAGTGACGTTAAGCATACATGTGTTTCAGGTTCCAACCAACGTGACGTTAAGCATTCATGTGTTTCAGGTTCCAACCCACGTGACATTAAGCATGCATGTGTTTCAGGTTCCAACCCAAGTGACGTTAAGCATTCATATGTTTCAGGTTCCAACCCAATGGACCAAAGAGACGTTAAGCATACATGTGTTTCAGGTTCCAACCTAATGGACCAAAGTGACGTTAAGCATTCATGTGTTTCAGGTTCCAACCCAAGTGACGTTAAGCATGTATGTGTTTTAGGTTCCAACCCAAGTGACGTTAAGCATTCATGTGTTTCAGATTCCAACCCAATGGACAAAAGTGACGTTAAGCATTCATGTGTTTCAGGTTCTAACCCACGTGACGTTAAGCATGCATGTGTTTCAGGTTCCAACCCAATGGACAAAAGTGACGTTAAGCATTCATGTGTTTCAGGTTCTAACCCACGTGACGTTAAGCATACATGTGTTTCAGGTTCCAACCCACGTGACGTTAAGCATGCATGTGTTTCAGGTTCCAACCCAATGGACGTTAAGCATGTATGTGTTTCAGGTTCCAACCCAAGTGACGTTAAGCATGTATGTGTTTCAGGTTCCAACCCAAGTGACGTTAAGCATTCATGTGTTTCAGGTTCCAACCCAATGGACCAAAGTGACGTTAAGCATGCGTGTGTTTCAGGTTCCAACCCAATAGACCAAAGTGACGTTAAGCATGTATGTGTTTCAGGTTCCAACCCAATGGACGTTAAGCATTCATGTGTTTCAGGTTCCAACCCAAGTGACGTTAAGCATTCATGTGTTTCAGGTTCCAACCCACGTGACGTTAAGCATGCATGTGTTTCAGGTTCCAACCCAATGGACGTTAAGCATGTATGTGTTTCAGGTTCCAACCCAAGTGACGTTAAGCATGTATGTGTTTCAGGTTCCAACCCAAGTGACGTTAAGCATGCATGTGTTTCAGGTTCCAACCCAAGTGACGTTAAGCATTCATGTGTTTCAGGTTCCAACCCAAGTGACGTTAAGCATGTATGTGTTTCAGTTTCCAACCCAAGTGACGTTAAGCATGCATCTGTGCAGGTTCCAACCCAAGTGACGTTAAGCATACTTGTGTTTCAGGTTCCAACCCAATGGACCAAAGTGACGTTAAGCATGCATGTGTTTCAGGTTCCAACCCAAGTGACGTTAAGCATTCATGTGTTTCAGGTTCCAACCCAAGTGACGTTAAGCATGCATTTATGCAGGTTCCAACCCAAGTGACGTTAAGCATGCATGTGTTTCAGGTTCCAACCCAAGTGACGTTAAGCATTCATGTGTTTCAGGTTCCAACCCAAGTGACGTTAAGCATGTATGTGTTTCAGGTTCCAACCCAAGTGACGTTAAGCATGCATCTGTGCAGGTTTCAACCCAAGTGACGTTAAGCATACATGTGTTTCAGGTTCCAACCCAATGGACCAAAGTGACGTTAAGCATGCATGTGTTTCAGGTTCCAACCCAAGTGACGTTAAGCATTCATGTGTTTCAGGTTCCAACCCAAGTGACGTTAAGCATGTATGTGTTTCAGGTTCCAACCCAAGTGACGTTAAGCATTCATGTGTTTCAGGTTCCAACCCAATGGACCAAAGTGACGTTAAGCATGCATGTGTTTCAGGTTCCAACCCTATGGACCAAAGTGACGTTAAGCATGCATGTGTTTCAGGTTCCAACCCAAGTGACGTTAAGCATGTATGTGTTTCAGGTTCCAACCCAAGTGACGTTAAGCATGCATCTGTGCAGGTTCCAACCCAAGTGACGTTAAGCATACATGTGTTTCAGGTTCCAACCCAATGGACCAAAGTGACGTTAAGCATGCATGTGTTTCAGGTTCCAAACCAAGTGACGTTAAGCATTCATGTGTTTCAAGTTCCAACCCAAGTGACGTTAAGCATGTATGTGTTTCAGGTTCCAACCCAAGTGACGTTAAGCATTCATGTGTTTCAGGTTCCAACCCAATGGACCAAAGTGACGTTAAGCATGCATGTGTTTCAGGTTCCAACCCAATGGACCAAAGTGACGTTAAGCATGCATGTGTTTCAGGTTCCAACCCAATGGACCAAAGTGACGTTAAGCATTCATCTGTTTCAGGTTCCAACCCAATGGACCAAAGTGACGTTAAGCATTCATGTGTTTCAGGTTCCAACCCAATGGACCAAAGTGACGTTAAGCATGCATGTGTTTCAGGTTCTAACCCACGTGACGTTAAGCATGCATGTGTTTCAGGTTCTAACCCACGTGACGTTAAGCATGCATGTGTTTCAGGTTCCAACCCAATGGACCAAAGTGACGTTAAGCATGCATGTGTTTCAGGTTCCAACCCAAGTGACGTTAAGCATTCATGTGTTTCAGGTTCCAACCCAATGGACCAAAGTGACGTTAAGCATGCATGTGTTTCAGGTTCTAACCCACGTGACGTTAAGCATGCATGTGTTTCAGGTTCTAACCCACGTGACGTTAAGCATGCATGTGTTTCAGGTTCCAACCCAATGGACCAAAGTGACGTTAAGCATGCATGTGTTTCAGGTTCCAAGCCAAGTGACGTTAAGCATTCATGTGTTTCATGTTCCAACCCAAGTGACGTTAAGCATGTATGTGTTTCAGGTTCCAACCCAAGTGACGTTAAGCATTCATGTGTTTCAGGTTCCAACCCAATGGACCAAAGTGACGTTAAGCATGCATGTGTTTCAGGTTCCAACCCAATGGACCAAAGTGACGTTAAGCATGCATGTGTTTCAGGTTCCAACCCAATGGACCAAAGAGACGTTAAGCATGCATGTGTTGCAGGTTCCAACCCAATGGACCAAAGTGACATTAAGCATGCATGTGTTTTAGGTTCCAACCAAATGGACCAAAGAGACGTTAAGCATGAATGTGTTTCACGTTCCAACCCAATGGACCAAAGTGACGTTAAGCATGCATGTGTTTCAGGTTCCAACCCAATGGACCAAAGAGACGTTAAGCATGCATGTGTTTCAGGTTCCAACCCAATGGACCAAAGTGACGTTAAGCATGCATGTGTTTCAAGTTCCAACCCAATGGACCAAAGAGACGTTAAGCATGCGTGTGTTTCAGGTTCCAACCCAATGGACGTTAAGCATGTATGTGTTTCAGGTTCCAACCCAAGTGACGTTAAGCATGTATGTGTTTCAGGTTCCAACCCAAGTGACGTTAAGCATTCATGTGTTTCAGGTTCCAACCCAATGGACCAAAGTGACGTTAAGCATGCGTGTGTTTCAGGTTCCAACCCAATGGACCAAAGTGACGTTAAGCATGTATGTGTTTCAGATTCCAACCCAATGGACGTTAAGCATTCATGTGTTTCAGGTTCCAACCCAAGTGACGTTAAGCATGTATATGTTTCAGGTTCCAACCCAAGTGACGTTAAGCATGCATCTGTGCAGGTTCCAACCCAAGTGACGTTAAGCATGCATGTGTTTCAGGTTCCAACCCAAGTGACGTTAAGCATTCATGTGTTTCAGGTTCCAACCCAAGTGACGTTAAGCATGTATGTGTTTCAGGTTCCAACCCAAGTGACGTTAAGCATGCATCTGTGCAGGTTCCAACCCAAGTGACGTTAAGCATGCATGTGTTTCAGGTTCCAACCCAATGGACCAAAGTGACGTTAAGCATACATTTGTTTCAGGTTCCAACCCAATTGACCAAAGTGACGTTAAGCATGCATGTGTTTCAGGTTCCAACCCAAGTGACGTTAAGCATGCATCTGTGCAGGTTCCAACCAAAGTGACGTTAAGCATGCATGTGTTGCAGGTTCCAACCCAAGTGACGTTAAGCATGCAGGTGTTTTAGGTTCCAACCCAAGTGACGTTAAGCATGCAGGTGTTTTAGGTTCCAACCCATTATAAACCTTAACTTGAATGATTGGAATAAGATGTATAGTAAAATAATAATGAAACAGACTTCGCAATTCATGTGAAATGGACAAAACATCTTATTGGTATCGTATGACATGTTCCTTTTCCATCATGCGTACCCAATCATAACTTTTCTGCTGAATTACAGAGCGATTTGATTTCAGAATTTAACTGTATTATCCACCATTGACTGCTAGCAAATGCTTCTATTTTATCAAGATTGATAATTCTCAATTACTTAATTGCAAATTTAAGCTTCTATATCTATGTTATCGAGATTAAAACACCCCTATGACCTGCTAACGACCCCTATTATCTATCGATTAATATAAACGTCGGTTATTGTATGAATACGGTTCCAATATATTTACATTCACTTGAAAAAAAAAAAGCCTTTTATTTCAAATAAACTTCAGTTTTCAAGTAGATGGAGCTACTACGCTTGGCTGATGAATCTCTATCAAATTTGGCTATTTAACTTTGTTTTTATACGTCCGTTTAAAAAACGGGACGTATTATGGTATGGGATTGTCCGTCCGGCCGGCCGTCCGTCCGTCCGTAAAAAAAATTCGCGTTCCGCATGATAACTACCAAAAAATACGCCCCGGGTGAGAGGAAAGTCCCAATTGAAATACGCGTTCCGGATGATAGCTTCGAAACCATAACACCTTCACTCATGAAACTTGCCCTAGGTAAGAGGAGAATCCCTTTTGTTTTATGTGTCAATAGGTCAAAGTCACCATGGTTTTATATGGAAATACACATTCCGTATGATAACTTCAAAACCAAAACACCTTCACTCATGAAACTTCAAGTCTTACCTAGATACAGCATCAGATCTGTGCCAGCAAACGCTTCCAGCACATACGAACCGGTGTTGAAGACGGTGCTTAAAGTTGCAATTGTCAACTCAGACATACATCTCTTCAATGGCCACATGAGTGCTAACGTTGCGAACCCCTGGGCAGCATGACGCACAGCTGAAAATATCCCTATACTATCTGCTGTCCAACAGAATGGCATACCCAACTGGTACAGCATTTCTATACTAGCCCGATGTGACGTACTCATCATTTCGAAAAAGTAAACTGCTAGTAACAATAAATAAGCACATCGCTTTCCTTTAAAAGAGGGACTCGCGTAAAAATCGACAGTCCTACGGACGTTGCCACATAACGACATGGTGTTCGCGCGGAGTTTCTTGTCGCGTGTTTCTGGTACAAAAAGCGTTAAAACCAAGGCAACAAAACCCAGACCCGTGCATATAATCAATGGTATTAGGAATCCTTCATTCTGAATCAAGAATCCAACGCCCAGTCCGGATAATGTAATGCATATTAAAACAGCGCAGTCCATGCCGGTCAGAATCATCGTTCTCTGTGCTCCACTTGGAGTAATATCAGCGAGATAAGAAGACGTTGCCGAAAGCATCGTATAGAACGACCCTGACATTCCGTCTATTGCCGAGGCGGCCACACGATAAATAAGATCCAACTTGTAATAAACAGTAGCGAGAGTTATTGAAAAGTTAATCGTCAAGCAGGTAGTAGTTATGATGAATAAAAAACGCCTTCCTAAACTGTCGGAATACGATGGCAGGATCATGGTCATTAAAAAGCCAGGTATGCCACTGGCAAATGTACAGTAAATTAGCCACCTAGCCGTTGTTTTCTGGACGTTCTCGTAGGCGATGTAATTCGCGTCGCTATGATTGGCAGCGCCACATCCGGATGTGGAATTCACACTTTGATTTTTAAATATGCTGGTCTTAACGAAATGCTGTATCCACTCCGACAGAACGTAATAATACATCCCTATTGCCACGCAATACAAAATAAGTATCGGCAGAACAAGGAAATACCGTACTGATCGTTTTTTCTTAGCATACTCCGCTATATCCGATTCTTCGGGCAATGGCTGTTTTTCTTTCAACAGTGGCTGCTTTTCTTCCAGCGACATTTTCGTAAAACTACAAATGAAAAGTTACAACAATTATTACACTTTCGCACTCTTAACCCATGTCTGTCAGTATATCAAGTTGAAATTGTGTAATAATTATTTTATCAGTTACATGATGTCATCATATCTTCACATGATACACACCGTATGTATCGCTTATTTAACCTCAACAGATAACAGCGGGTAAGAATCAGAGTACTGAAAGTACTGAGAGCAGGACAGAAAGAAATTGACAATATAATTTTCAATTTGGGTTAAGTGGTATTGAAATACAGGTGACCGACTATACCTTATGCACAAAACCTTCAACATGGTATAAGTAACACATGTGTTTAAGTATGAAACTGGATCTATGAAATTCATACAATCCCTGTGGGATGTAAAAATAACAATATTGATACAATTTGATTGGATGTACGGGGAGACTTTGAATGGCAACATTAACAAAGAACAAAGGCATATGACGCCACAAACACAAAAAGGGTTGACAATAGGGCTACCGCCTTAGAACGGTCAGTGATAAAAAAGGCCGCTGGTGTTTAAACCAGGTGCTAGGGTGCACCAAACCTCACACTTACCCTACTGTCATCCCACTAAAACGGGACAGTGTAAATAAAGAAATTCCCGCCATGAACTGTTATCTAACCAACAAGGCAACATTAATAGGCAATATAAGTAAAACACAGAGATGCTCGTGTATATATAAATACAAAAAAAAACAATAGCCTAGAAAGCCACAAAGAAGGTACTCAATGACTTGGCAGAAGCCAGAGCAACAAGATAATAAACCATTGAGGGCACGACAATACAAGACTGCAGACAAACATCAAAAGTCACCGTACTTTTGGGCTTTAGGTAGACGTCATCATAGAGTCCACAGCCTGTCCGGTCATCGCACTATTAAAGTGTAAAGCATAGTGGCGAACTGTAAATGGGTCCACACCCAAGCGAACTGTAAATGGGCCCACCATCGAAGCCATGTGTATATCCAACGATGACCGAATTTGCAGTTTTATGAACAACAGTATAAGACAAATTTGCCCATTTTCGAACAGCTACAAAATAAGGCAAGCGACTTTTTAAACACACATTACGTACATTTATATACAGTTTTATTATATTTTATTTCGGTGGCGTGTGTGTGTGTGTGTGTGTGTATGTGCAGGAGGGTGGGGAAAGGGGGTGGGGGACGGTGGGATCTTCAGTTTCGCGGTATAAAGCAGAAAGAAAACAACTAAGCAACGTGTTATACATCCTCACCCTATGTTGTATAACAACAACGACCTGAACAACAATGACATAAACAACTAGATTTTGATCAGAACCTGATCAAACATGGCTTTCCATAGCATGTAAAATCATACTCAATGACGTCATGACGTCACAATGGTTAGTGATGATAAAGGCATTGATATTCATTGATTTACTGTAAAACTGACGGAGAAAAGTTAGAAAGGGAACGCCCTTCTCAGCAACACCATCTCACACCGACAAAGTAACCCGAAATCCCCCCCACCTCCTCCATCCGCAGCACTGACCTACAAGAAAAAAAAAAAGAAAAAAAAATCTTCATTAGACACTGTGTCTGTTGGTGACGTCAGGTAAACAAGTGTGTCACATAACACGGCACGTGATCAACCTAAACATTCTTACCATCCGCAGTATGATGTTGCACAACAAGCGATAAAGCCGAAAAAGTTAACCATCCGCAGTATGATCTTACGCAACAAGTGATAACGAGAAACACTTATAACAAGAATTTCCATTTTTAAACAGTTATATAGGAAAAAACGTAAAATCATACTGGATGACGTCATGACGTCACAATGATCGGTGACGTTAAAGACAATGACAGTGATTGATTTACAGGCAAAACTGGTAGAAACATACAATTTGCACCAAAATGACCTTTTATGACTTAAGACGTCACAGGCCGACGTCACATTTAATGTCGTTTTGACGTCATTTTATGTTCTTGCAAAATTACACCCTAAACTGTACCAGCTGCGAAAGTTTCATTCAAATCCGACCATAAATGTTTGAGATCTAGTGCTAACAAGATTTCTATCATGACGTCACTGGCGGCCATCTTGGATGACGTCATGACCCGAAAAGCTTTGGGACACTATTCCAGCCTGAGTTCACTCACTGTGTAAAATTTAGAGGCCGTGCGACCAGTCTTACTATGAAAAGTGCTCCCGAGAAGAAGAAGAAGAAGAAAAAGAATAATAATAATAATAAGAAGAACTAGATATTGATCAGAACCTGATCAAACGGGCTTTCCTGACTTAATGACGTCATGACGTCACAACTGTCAGAGTTTTCGAAGATGAAGACACTGATTGATTTATCACTTAAATAACTTCGAACATGCAATCAGTGAAAAAATGAATTTTTGACAATTTTGACGTCACTGACGTCATGACGTCATGATGTCGGGATACCGTATGACGTTCTTGCACAACCGGACCCTGAATTCTACAATCTGTGAAAGTTTTATTCAAATCCGATAATAGATAGAGAAGATATAGACAAAACAAGAGTTCATTTATGACGTCACTGTCGGCCATCTTTGATGACGACATGACAACATTCCACGTTATAGCACAACTAGACTTTGACATTTACAAACTGTGAAAGTTTTATCAAACTCCGATGATAAATAAAGGAGATATGGCGATTACAAGATTTCTTAAATGACGTCATTGGCGGCCATTTTGGATGATGTCATGACGTTAAAACTGTCAGGGTCGACTGAGACAAAGACATTGATGGATTATACAGTAAAACAGCTTCAAAAATGTAATCAGTGAAAAAAAACGGATTTTCTTAACATTTTGACGTCACTGACGTCAAGACGTTATCACCTAGAGAAACAATTTTTACATTCTTGCACAACTAGAAACTGAACTCTACAATCTGTGAAAGTTTCATTCAAATCCGAATATAAATATTTGAGATCTAGCGCTAACACAATTTGTATCATGACGTCACTGGCGGCCATCTTGGATGACGTCATGACAATTTTCGATATTTCTGCACAACTCATTCTAATTCCCTACAGGCTTTGAAAGTTGCACCAAAATCCGATGATAAATGAAGGAGATATAGCGATTACAAGATTTCTTAAATGACGTCATTGACGGCCATTTTGGATGACGTCATGACGTTAAAACTGTCAGCGTCGACTGAGACAAAGACATTGATGGATTATACAGTAAAACAGCTTCAAAAATGTAATCAGTGAAAAAAAAACGGATTTTTATAACATTATGACGTCACTGACGTCAAGACGTTATTACCTACAGAAACGTTTTTACATTCTTGCACAACAAGACCCTGAACTGTACAATCTGTGAAAGTTTCATTCAAATCCGAATATAAATATTTGAGATCTAGTGCTAACAAAATTTGTATTATGACGTCACTGGCGGCCATCTTGGATGATGTCATGACAATTTTCGACATTCCTGCACAACACATTCTAATTCCCTACAGGCTTTGAAAGTTGCATCAAAATCCAACCATGAATGAAGGAGATATAACGATTACAAGATTCCTTAAATGACGTCAGTGACGGCCATTTTGAATGACGTCATGACGTAAAAACTGTCAGCGTCGACTGAAACAATGACACTGATGGATTTTACAGTAAAAAAACATGAAAAAAGCAATCACTGAAAAAAAGGACTTTTTATAACATTTTGACGTCATTGACGTCAAGACGTTATTACATAGAGACACGTTTTTACGTTTTTGCACAACTACACCCTGAACCCTACAATCTGTGAAAGTTTGATTCAAATCCGACTATAAATGTTTGAGATCTAGCGATAACAAGATTTGTCTTATGACGTCACTGGCGGCCATCTTGGATGACGTCATGACCCCAAAAGCTTCGGGACACTATTCCCGACTGAGCTCTATCACTGTGTAAAATGTAGAGGCCGTGCGACCAGTCTTACTATGAAAAGTGATGGGGAGAAGAAGAATAAGATAAAGAATAAGAATAAACAGAACGAAAACAAGAGGTTTTCCACAGGTTCCCCCCCCCCCCCCCCCCCCCCCCCCCCCCCCCCCCCCACCCCCCATCCGCACCACTGACCAACAAGAAAAAAAAAAGGACGAAATTTACGAGAAATCGTTATTAAATAGAAAAAAACATGCAAGTTTTACTGCGCAGCTTTTGTCAGTTCAGTGGCAAAAGCTGCGCACGGAGTTAAAAAAAAAACTAATCAGGGAGTAAATACTCTCCTGTTACAGCATGACTTCATACTAGTCAGAGGGTAAAATACTCTCCTATTACATCCTCAAAATTTCTTCATACTAGTCTGAGAGTAAAATACTCTCCTATTACAACATGTCTTCATACTAGTCAGAGAGTAAAACACTGTCCTTTTACATATTTAACATATTTTGATATTAGTCAGAGAGTAAAATACTCTCCTATTACACCCACAACATGTCTTCATACTAGTCAGAGAGTGAAATACTCTCCTATTAAAACATGTCTTCATACTAGCCAGAGAGTAAAATATTCTCCTATTACAACATGTCTTGATATTAGTCAGAGAGTAAAATACTCTCCTATTACATTTTCAACATGTTTTCATACAAGTCAGAGAGTAAAAGACTCTCCTATTATTAACGCAAAATGTCTTCATACTAGTCAGAGAGTAAAATACTCTCCTATTACACCCTCAACATGTCTTCATACTAGTCAGAGAGTAAATACTCTCCTGTTACAACATGTCTTCATACTAGTAAGATAGTAAAATACTCTCCTATTACACCCTCACCATGTCTTCATACTAATCAAATCAGAGAGTAAATACTCTGTTACAACATGTCTTCATACTAGTCAGATAGTAAAATACTCTCCTATTACACCCTCAACATGTCTTCATAGTAGTCAGAGAGTAAAATACTTTCTTATTACATTCACAACATGTATTCATACTTGTCAGAGAATAAATTACTCAGACAGTAAATTACTCTCCTATTACAACATGTCTTCATACTAATCAGAGAGTAAATACTCTCCTGTTACAGCATGTCTTCATACTAGTCAGAGAGTAAAATACTCTCCTATTACATCCTCAACATGTCTTCATAGTAGTCTGAGAGTAAAATACTTTCCTATTACATTCACAACATGTATTCATACTAGTCAGAGAATAACTTACTCAGACAGTAAATTACTCTCCTATTACAACATGTCTTCATACTAGTATCAGAGTAAAATACTCTCCTATTACATCCTCAACATTTCTTCATACTAGTCAGAGAGTAAAATACTCTCCTATTACAACATGTCTTCATGCTAGTTAGAGAGTAAAACACTCTCCTATTACATCCTTGGCAACAACAAAAAAAGAAAATGTGAAATTTATAAAGAATATTTTAAATTTGTTACGAGGATTTCTATTTACTCATTGCTTGAAAGAACTGAAACATATACAGATATGATTTAAATGACAAATAAACTCGAAAAATATCTAGCTTATCACAATTGCCATAATATCATCCTATAATGTCAAGTTAATAGTCAATAGGTATGAACATGTAATAATATGTACTATTTTTGCAAGCTAAATTACCTGCAACAGAGATAACACGTTTATATGTGGAAACGTGAAGTTAAATGTTTAATATTACAACATTATGAGTTGTTCCGGTGATGCAGCAAAATGCTGAATTGATAACTTGAACATAGCTTCAAAGGGAAATTGATAACAGCTGTCAGATGGACATCCCGAAATCACTTGAATATTGATAACACATGTGACGGGGATGTCTGTACCACAACATGAGGAGGCCAAGGTACAGATTATAGACACTTGACATAGTTTTCGGGCATTTCAAATTTACATAATAACTGTCATATCAGAGGTTATCACAAGGTTCAGAATAATTGATATTGACTGATATACGACTACAATCCACGTCTCACAGCCAGTATCTACACCTAATGTTGTGACTTCGTAAAAGTAGAGTCGTTAACCTTAATACAGATATATGTATATGTAAGACTTCACAGTCTAGTGTGCTTTGCTTTAAAGCTACTGACCTGTGCTTAAATCGCATACCGATTTGAAGGCGTGTCTTTACCCGTAATTTCATGTTCACCAGTTCATGGCGAAATCGGGTATTTAAAGCTACTTACGCTATACTTAAGCCGCGTGCCGTTTTGAAGGAGTGCATTTATTCGAATTTCATGTTCACCAGCTGTTCAAGTATGTCCTTATAATTATCCAATAATTATTTTCTATTGATTGGGCGCTCTGTTGATTGGGCGCTCTGGGATGAAGGTATAACACAGTTTGTATTTAAGATGTTTATTGTACGGCTGCATATATTCAAGTGAGGTAAAACAAAGCATGCAATAGTATATAGTAAAACGCTATGGAAATGTTCAGGATAGATAACTATGTATACGAAGTATATACTATGACTACAATGGTTAATTCCCATAATGTAACATGCCCCTTTTTAAAATGTTTGTTTCTCTTTTTGTTTAAGAACTATTTTCCCATGATCATTTTATTCAAATAATGTCACTGTCTCTTGCTATCACATATGGTATTCTGATTACTGTTGATATATGATCATTTTACAGTTATTTGTATTTGGTAAATGTCTCGGCACTTAATCTTCTAGGCGTAGTCAATTATTCTCCTATTTACAGTAGGAACGCCAGCCCTATGGCGTAGGAATATTTATCTAACAAGGTCACGTGATAAAATCGATAACAAAATGACATTATTGGGAAAATTTTCACTGGTCAGATTTATACACCTCTTATTTATAAACTGTGATTATAACAAAACACAATCACAGATCGTTGTTAAAGTAATAATATTCACAAACTACATTGGTCGAACATAATTGGCGTACACTTCGTGTAATTCCCATTAATAGTTAAAGGTATTTTTCAAAGGGATGAATTTAGGTTGTTTTACGGTTTAAATTGCCAAAAATGCGCTTTTAAATCAAAATCGATTTATTTCGTCATTTTAGAAGCGAGAATAAAAACAAATGCATGTACGCGTAGATAAATCTTTCCTCTGTCCATATGCACATTTTTAATGAAATCGGAGACAAGTACTTTTTTTCCCAACATTAACTAACATGACCCACGGACGCAAAGACGGCATAAAGCATATACATTTACAGACGCGACCGGGTACACAAGAAATGAAATAATTCCATTATTTCAATACATATATTTCAAATGTATGTATCCATGCATTCCAGATTAAATTTCTGATCTTACATGCTTTTGGTTTATGCCGGAGTGGTCAGAATAAGTTTTAACAAACCAAATTGTAACGGTACGTCGGGAAAGGAAATGAGGATAGTGAAAATATATGTTGCAGTGTTAATTTTCTGAATCCGAAAAAAATGCAAAAAAATGAAGTTTTAACAGCGAGAATGATTTATTTTTCATGAAAGTGTTCATTGACATGTCTACTATTAAAACCCAAAATTTAAAATCAATCAGAAAAAAGGACTTTTTTTTCCCCAAAATTAACAAAGTACACCGTGTTCGCTAAAATATGAACAATCGCCTTTCGAAGTTAATGTTCACGCGGGATATAAAACCATGACATTGTGAAATCCTTTTTAAGAGATATATTGATTTCAACATTGTTCTGTATTTAATAAATTATTAGAGTAGAATGTTCACAGTTTTTCTCAAGGACACCATTACGGTAGTATCCCTGCAACCCCGCCCCTCATTCCACCCCACCACCCTCCATACCGTATTTATTAAGTTGTATATAGCTGCGAATGTGCAGTTTTAATCAAATTCGATTTATTTCATCATTTTAGAAGCGAGAGAAAAAAACAAAAGCATGTACGCGTAAATACATCTTTCCTCTGTAGATATGTAACATATAAAAAAAATCGGAGGCAAGTACATTTTCCCCCCGAAAATTAACGAAGTACACCGTAATCGTTTAAATACGCCGAATCGACGTTCCAAATCGATGTTCGCACGGAATAAAATTGTGGAATTATGAATTCATTTATAAAGATAAATCGATTTCAGCATTGTTCAGTAGTTGTTATATTATTGTTGTAGTATGTTCGCAGTATTTATGAGAGCAACATTACGGTAGTATCCCTCCAACCCCGTGGGCTTCCCCCCTCCAACCCGTAAACACAATACGTTGTGTATTGCTGAGAATGCGTCTTTTATTCAAACCGATTTATTTCGTCATTTTAGAAGCGAGCATAATAACAAAATCATATAGATACATCTCTCCTCTGTATATATGTAGAATTTCAATAAACGGAGACAAGTACTAATTAAGTAACAGGACCGTCCGACCCAAAGACGGCAACATTCATATTCATTAAGGAAAGACGACCGGCTACAGAAACAATTAAATAATTTCGTTATGTAAACACATATATTTAAAATGTATGTGTCCATGTATTTTACACTAAAATTTTGATCTATACATGCTTTGTGTTTATGTCAGAATGGCCAATTTACTTTAACAAACAATGTTGCAACGGTATATCGGAAAATGAAATCATGATGGAGGCAACATACGTTGCAGAGTTAATTTTCGAAATCAGGAAAAGCGATGAACTAATATAAGTTTAACAGGCAGAAAGAAGTATATTCTTTTAACTGTTCGTTTAAAACTGAGGGGGCGACTCGAGTTTTAAAGAAAGCAAGATTGGCATGTGTCCCTTTAACCAAGTAAATAAATGACTGGCGAGTAACAGACATGCTACTGTCAGTAACAAACATGATTATGTGTAGACTCGAAGATTTCATAACATAAACGTGGACATGTCATTGTGTCAATGGAGCACTTGCCAGATTTGTGGTACGCGTGAATCCAAAAAAAAGTGCGAGTCGTTTATATGTATAGGGCATATATTGTTATATATATATATTTATATATATTATTTATATATATTATTCTTTTATATTTATATGGTCCCAGAACGCAGTCATACTCACTACTATATTGAAAGTAAATATTGAATATACATGTGCGGTGCGTTACGATCTGTAGTATTTGAAAACAGACATATTAAACATTTCCCTGAACATATAGTATACTATATTCGTAGATTTATTTTTTTCTGAAAAAAAATACATGTTTGTTTTAAGCAGTTGAAATCTACTATATTTTGCGAATATTGCTACTTTGAAAATTTGAATACGTCTGTTTTCATCAAATAGCATGTTTTGTTTGTTTTAATATATATTTTTTTTAATTTATGATTTAAAAAAAAAAATGGATGATCGGAATATGTCTTACACACTGTTGAATCCTGTAATTTAACAACAAGTGGTTTGGTTCACAGGCGACAGTATCGGTGAACAAAACCACTTGTTTTACCGGATTCAACATTGTGCAAGAAAATATTCATATATTATACCATTAATATTATAACATGTGTGTTTTAACATATGCTTATCCTTGGATAGTGGATGACTGCAGGGAACTTGACCTTTTACCTAAAAATCAAACGATCATCCTCTTTCCACTGTCCACCAATGAAGTTTCATGACATTTGCTTTAGGTAATAGGAAAAACTTTGTGGGTAATACTTTTCATTTTCCGGTCATGGTAACGGACCTTTCAACTACTGACTTCAAAATAAACAGGGATTATCATTTCACCAAAGGCAGTCAAAGTATGAAGTTTTATGAAATTAGCTTCAGAGAAAGTAATAAAGAGTTTGTACAAAGTTTCGTCAAAATCCAACAAGTAGCGCAGACAATATTTGTGACGGACGAACGGAAAGGCCAAATATATTCTGTCTCACCTACCACTTTGTGGTGGAAGACATAATTATAAAGACAATATTTTATTTCATATGTATACTTTATTAAGCAAATAATTGAGCGAACATAAACTTCAGCATTGACTCTGGCCAGTGGTATACATGGAGTCTTCTTCCACATGACGTGCAGACTGAAAGAAAAGAAAGACATAGAATAAAAAGTTAATATAAGTCGAGCAGAGTATTCAATTTTAATCATGTGTTGCGAGGTGGAGCTAGGGTATGTTTAGGGGAATGGGACAGTTTAAAATTTAATTATTGTTAAACGCCTCATCAACACGTTGTTTAGGTTATTTCGAGCCGCCCCAAAGAGAGGAGGAAAGATACGTAGGCATCCAGGAGCCCTGCCCTACGCTTACTACCGATTAGATACCTATGGTTCTTTAACGTGCTTGGAGGACAGACTCCGATACACAGGACCATCCGGTTTACGTTCCCATCAGACGAACGAGGCTAGCAGGACACATCGAAGTAACCCAGTGGCGCCAGTAAGAATTGAATCCGTGTTCACTGGATTCAAAGCCGATATGCTATAAACGTCCCTTGACCAAAACTGAGTAAATGGCACATCAAGCAAAGAGTCAATACATATTAAAGTGTGTATCATACTAGTATATGATTGAACTGACATGATTATAGAACCATTTTAATGTATTTTTCAACCCAACAGTACAGCAAGAATCTATTATAAGGAAAGTTAAATCTGACAGAGGGTGCAATGCTCTATAAGCCATTTTTACTAGAATAAAATACAAGTCTTGCCAAAAATCTAAAATTGTTAAATTTTACACGTTTTGTTCATACGATATTTTACTTTAATGACTTAGTAAGGTCATTTTACATGGGGAAAAAACATTAATATACAACTATTTATTTTCTTTCTCAAAATCTGGTGATGCCGCTAGTTTTAGAAATAAAACATGATTAAATAGGGCAGTTGAGAAGACACTTTTGTAGATGTGTGGTCTGTTCTGATGTGAAAATGTGTAAAACAGACACAATATTGGAAATTTGCTCTGTGTCCCTTTATTAAATTGGAAACCCATTACATAGACCAATGAGTTGATGTTAAAGGGACACACGGCAATCTTGAAGTATTTATCAAGCTTTAACATTAGCATCTTCATTTGTTAACCTGGTAACATTTTAAATTTAAACCTGCTTGCATTAAAAGTTAAGTAAAAGTGTTTCATTTTGTCTTCGTTATTCTATCAAATACTTAACTATGTTATAGGTGCACTATTATCAACAGTAAGTAATGTGTAAAACAATTTCTTCTGAACTATTCTAATAAATAATATTAATGATGCACAAATTCAAACTATGCAGAAAAATTAACCGAACTCCAGAAGTTTTAAACAAATAAAGACTGCCTAGTGTCCCTTTAACACAACTTGTTTTCGCATGTATCCAGTACATGTAGTTTACACGAGCTCATATGACAATCACGCTGCACTATCACTGAAAACATTTTTTACTCTAACTTTAAACAGCACCGTGCAAGCATAACACAAACTCCATTTAAAGAACTACACAATTGCAAACAATTTTTAAAAAGGCTCTTACCTCCATATGATCCAATGGCATTTAATACGGCTTGACATTCTGAAGTCGTCAGTATCAATTCACTTAGAGCTGCTCAAGGGCACGATTCACATTTGAGGCCTCTCTGAAAACAACATCAATCCAATGTCAATGATCAAACAGACATAGTTTATCCTTTGTTATACATAATGTAACATATTTAAAAAAGAAAAGATAAAAGAAAAACTAAATTGAATAAAGCATGAATACTACTTGTGCTCAATAACACGGTTAATGTAATAAAAACATCTCTCATCATTCATTATACATGTAAAATATAATGTAGCCCAACTGGAGATCCATTAAAAACATTGTTCCACTTTCACAGCATATTTCCAGCCCATGGAATAGTCACTTCTTTTGAGACACACTGGAGGCAAGCGTAGTAGCTTCACCTCCTTAAAGGCTTTTGTTGAAATGTACTTTCTCGAAATTGCGTTGTTTTTTTGGCAACAGAAAGTATGTAGTAAATGTAAATAAATGTCAATTCAAAAACACTTCCTTGCCTCAAAACTTTACTGTACATAAATATGAATCTGACCGATTTCAGTCAAATGTCTATGGCAGATTACATTGTTTCAATGGTAGTTGTATCGGGTTATGTATTCACGAATGTGCGAGAAAATGGGGATAACATAACGATATAGAGACAACGCTAACAATTTACATTCATGCATCTGAGGGGTGGGGGTCGGAGTGGAGGGGGGTTCTAGTTGTCTTACCCCCTCCTTGTTTTCGGTATGCAAGCTCCATCTACCCCCACACCCCCATCTACCGTACTTGGGTGGGTGCGGGGTGCGGAGGACATTGATAGCATTTCTACTAGCAATTGTTTTATTCCACGAAACGTTCTACAGTTTACAGTACATCCAGTTACTGGAAAGATCGGAGTACACGAAAAACACTTATAGTAATTATAAACTTTCTATTATACAGTATACACCACTTTTTTAGGCACTGTATTTGGCCAATGTCTAAATATGCACGATCTAAAAGTGGTGTGTACTTTTTATTAACAAACACATTTTAATGACAAAACAAATACCTTGATCATGGACCTCCAGCAGCAGACAGTAATCCCAAATCCAACTTGCAACAACATGTCAATTTCACGTGTCAAATTATGTCACGGTGACCTGTCAGTCACCAACACTGCATCGTGTTGACACATAATGGGATGTTATTTCGTCCGGTAAGGTATAATTTTTACATAATCTACGGTATGAAACACTGTACGCGTGTTGTTAGACCCCATAGGTACCCGTAGTGCTCGCCGACGTAGCGCGCCCAATTTCGGGTGTAAAACAATGGCGTCTGTTTTAAATTGAAAATTCGTAAAATAGTCCGTAAAATACAAAGAAATAGTCCATGTTCGCGGAGTTAAAATGCGAACAGAACTGATAAGTTATAGGTCCGTGGCGTTCCTACTGTTATGTGCCATAAAAATGTTGTTATCCTAATGTCCGATTAATTCTCTTATTTTGTGGTGAATTAATGGCATATCCAGCTGTCTTGTAGCACTTAGACTCACAGTTCATAAAATTAATCACATTCCGTTGTTAATAGTTAATGTCTCACATTTGCTTTTCTGAATTTAAAGTTTGTCATTTTTGATTAAAATCTTTTTTCAACTTTGACTTAAAATACATTCAAAATCATTTGATTTAATTACATGTCCAATTTCTTAGGTTTAATGACAACTCTTCCAGATCTAGTAACATTGTTTGAATTTGACTCTTTTAAAGGTTGATTAAAACTTGAATTCTGTTGGGTGTTTTTGTCTGCTGATATGTGTGTGTCTTTTGGGAACACCTGTGGTGTCTGTTTTGATAAGACATTATTGTTGGACGGAATATCTCTGCTAATTGGCTGTGATGATTGTTCGTTGCCTAGGGTGAATGTTTTTTCATGAGTTTTTAACAAATGATTTCTGTTCCTACGAAATACAGAACCGTTTTGGGTTTCTACTAAATATGACCGATCATGAACTTTACTTTTGACAACAGCAGGATTCCATACGTTTCCCTGTCGTATGCGAATTCCTTCACCAATGTTTAATGGCTTTAATGGTTTCGTGTGTTTATCATAATTGCTTTTTGATTTTTTCTGTATGTTTAGCATTTTCTGTCTAACACTTGATAACTTGGGGACTTTTGGTGATAGGTGTATTTCTGTCATAGGTAAAGTAGAACGAAGCTGTCTACTCATAAGCAATTGTGCGGGTGATTGACCGATCGCTAATGGGGTATTCCTATATTCTAATATAGAAATGTATGGGTCAATCTGATCTTGTTTTGATTTTGTAAATATCTTTTTGATTGTTTGTATGCATCTTTCTGCAGAATTATTCCCGCGACTCCAGTTTGGAGATGAGGTGACATGATTGAAATCCCAGCTTTTTGCAAAATCTGCAAATTCTTGAGAACTGTATTGAGTCGCGTTATCTGAAATAACCTTGGATGGTATGCCATGTGTTGCAAAAAAACCTTTGAGTTTATGTATGACAGTATTTGACCTTGTGTTTGGAAGTCTACCTACTTCAAAATATCTACTGTAAAGGTCAACGACCATAACATATTCTGTGTCATTCCAGTGAAATAAGTCTGGGGCAACAACTTGCCATGGTCTGTCGGGTATGTCGTTAGGTATCATGGGTTCCTTGACGTTTGAATTTCTGTGTTCAAGACAGATGGGACAACTTAATACTTTGTCTTTGATGTCGCCTGTCATATTAGGCCAAAACATGATTTCTCTAGCACGATGTGTGCATTTTTCTACACCTAAGTGAGATTCGTGAAATTTCTCAAGCATAATCTGTCTCAAGTCTTTTGGTATAATAACCTTGGTACCTTTCAATAGAATACCGTCAATATATGAGAGTTCATCCCTGTAGTTCCAATAATCTAACAGGTGTGTAGGAGTGTCTGTCCTAAATTGTTTGTTTTAGACTCTGCATTTGTGAATCAGATTCAATTGTTTTACGGATCATTTCCATTTTCTGGTCACTTAACGGGATATTTTTATAATGGAGTGCACCTGCACGTCCATGCCGTCGCATATCTCGGGATATGTGTCGGGTAAGAATTTACGACTCAGTGTATCGGCAAGAGGTATCATTTTGCCTGGCACGTGCGATATTTCTATTTCATATTTTTTCAGTTGCAACAATAACCTTGCCAAACGCGGGTGTTCCGAGTGTAAGTTTTTCTTGGTAATTGATACCAACGGTTTGTGGTCTGATTGTACCTTTATGTGTCGTCCGTACACAAGTTGGTGAAACTTTTTACATGCAAATAACACAGCATAGAGCTCTTTTGTTATTTGTGCATAATTCACCTCCGCAGGTGTTAGTGATTTTGACGCGAAACAAACTGGTTTGTTTTCTTGCAATAACACACAACCAAGTCCTCTTAAGCTAGCATCTACTTGAAGCGTGATCTCCTTATTTGGATCAAAGTACGAGAGTACTTTGCCTGGTCTCTGTGTAATAATGCTTTTAATTTTCTGGAAAGCATTTTCCTGTTCTACGTCCCAAAGAAATACACTGTCCTTAGTGAGAAGTTTCCTAAGGGGACTGGTAAGCTCTGCCAGATTTGGAGCAAATCTTTGTAAATATGTGATCATACCTAGAACTGTCTCAAGTTCTGACCTAGATGTAGGTGCTGGCATGTCATCAATAGCCTTGACCTTGGCAGGATCTATTTTAAGACCTTGCGCTGTAAGCAAATGACCAAAGAAAGGAATTTCTGAATGTCCTATTTCAGTCTTGTCGGCATTTAGTTTAATGCCCATTTCTCGACATCGTGTCATTAACGTGTCAAGATTCCTGTCGTGTTCTGTCCTGTCCTTTCCGAACACTACTATGTCGTCAACTATAGTTTTGACACCTGGTAAGCCTTCTAAGCATACGTCCATTTTTTGCTGAAATAGGTCCTGACTATTGTTCAACCCAAATGGTAAACGTAAGAATCTGTATCTCCCATACGGAGAATTAAATGTCCACCTAGTCCGTCAAATATGTCGGCATATTTTGATATAACGTCCTGCTTTGTGTAGGCAGTTTCTTCATTTTGTACTGCTAGAACAAGTTTCATAAGATTTAGGGCTAAGCATGTTTCTAAACCTAGAATGGGACTTGATGAAGTATCTACAATAAAGAATTGTGCTTCTAATTTCTTATTGTGATATGTACATGTGAGGTTGATTTGACCATCGACTTTAAGTGGTGTACCGTCATATGCAGTTAGTGCTTTGTGTGTTGTGTGCAATGGGTGTTTGATACCCAGTGACCTAAACATTGACCTTGGAATGATGTTCACCTGAGCCCCGGAATCAATTTTGAAATTTAGTGACTTTGATTGTGGCCCAACATTGATGGTGGCAAAAGCTGTTTTTTAGATTTATCAAAATGGATAGTCAACAAAATATTGGTCTTCTAACTCTAGATCTGAAAAATTGTCATTAAGGCCTACCTCATTTATTTTTCTTGAATTGTCCTGTTTTTTCTTTCTGCACTTAATGGCAAAGTGATTTGAAAATCCGCAGTATAAGCACTTTTTCCCTTTTGCTGGACACATAGATTGTCCATGTGATTGACCACAATTGTCACACTGTTTGTTACTTTGACGCTGATTTCCGTTCCCTTGATGGAAGTTCGCTGCCCCTGGCTTGAAGTGTGACGGTCCTGTACCAGAGTACGATCCTCTTGGTTGCCGTGATGGTTGCCTTGATGGTTGCTTCCTGGTCTTGTATTTGACAGCATCTATGGATTTGCTGTCCGGGTTGGCTGTCATGGCCTTTACCTGCGCCTGGCTCGTTTCGTACGTTCTTGCTATATCCGTGCACTTCTGGAGTGTAAGATCTGATCCCTCATTTATTAGTTTCTCCCGATTTTTTGCAGAACGTATTCCAAACACGATATGATCCCTTATGACGTCGTCATGGATAGCTTCATCGTATCCGCAGTCCTTGAGCAAGATTTTTAGGTCAGTTATGAACTATTCGAAACTTTCCCCGTCTTGTTGATGTCTTGATTTCAACATGAATCTCGAATAAATAATATTAGATCTTGGTTTGCAAAATTGCTCGAATTTTTCATAGTAAGTTTTCAGTTTATTCTTCTCTTCATCTAGGAGAGTCCACGTTGAAAATATGGCTCGTCCTTTTTCCCCTGCCCAGATCATCAGATAATTGCATTTGATGGCCTCTGTCTGTTTCTGTAGTGACCCACCAAACATAAAATCCGCATGTGACTTGAACGCCTTAAAGGCACCTGGCAGGTCATTAGCATCTCAATTCATTTTGGGTGTTTGTCCTTGTGTTGATGATAATTCCATCTTTTTAGAATGGCACGTGAAGAAACACAAACACCAAAAAATGTTACTAATAATTAATTAATTAATTATGTAATTCCTGTTGTAAAACACTTTTTTATTCTGACACCATGTTAAAGTATGTCCTTATAATTATCCAATAATTATTTTCTATTGATTGGGCGCTCTGTTGATTGGGCGCTCTGGGATGAAGGTATAACACAGTTTGTATTTAAGATGTTTATTGTACGGCTGCATATATTCAAGTGAGGTAAAACAAAGCATGCAATAGTATATAGTAAAACGCTATGGAAATGTTCAGGATAGATAACTATGTATACGAAGTATATACTATGACTACAATGGTTAATTCCCATAATGTAACACCAGCTCATGGGTATTTAAAGCTATACTTAAACCAAACCGCATGCCGCTTTGAAGGCATGACTTTATTCGTAATTTCATATTCACCAGCACATGGCGAAATCGGGTATTTAAAGTTACTTGCCCTATACTTAAACCGCATGCCGCTTTGAATGCGTGTCTTAACTCGTAATTTCATGTTCACCAGCTCATGGGTATTTAAAGCTATACTTAAACCAGCTAATGGCGAAATCGGGTATTTAAAGCTACTTAACCTATACTAACCCGCATTCCGCTTTGGGAGGCGTGTCTTTACTCGTAATTTCATGTTCACTAGCTCATGGCGAAATCGGAAATTTAACAACTTACGCTATACTTAAGCCGCATGGCGCTTTGAAGGCGTGCCTTTACTTGTAAGTTCATGTTCACCAGGTCATGACGAAATTGGATATTTAAAGCTACTTACGTTACACTTTTAAAAGCAGCATGCCGCTTTGAACGCTATACTTAATACATACTGATACAGGTGATCCTTTGGAAGCAACAAACGTAACTAAGTGAATAAAATAGCAGACTCGGTTTTATTTAGTCTTTTAATGAGAAGTAATGTAAGAAGCAACACCTCTCACATCCCCTAGCACCGGCTTAAGCGGTATTCTATTTCAAAGGCATCCATATTGGGCTCGTTGGTCCCAAAGGACCAGTAAACATAACACTACTGATTCGTAGCGCGGGGAGACTTTTAAGCCGCATGCCGCTTTGAAGGCGTGTCTTTACTCATAATTTCATGTTCACCAGCTCATGGCGAAATCGGGTAACTATTTAACACTACTTACGCTATACTTAAGCCGCATGCCACTTTGAAGCGTGTCTTTATTCGTAAGTTCATGTTTGTCTTAATGACGTCATGGCACTGATTGATTTATCAAGAAAATTACTTCAAACATGCAATCAGTAAACAAATCAATTTTCTGAATATTGTGACTTCACTAACTAGTGTATGAAGTTCTTGCACAACGGGACCCTGAACTCTACACTCTGTGAACGTTTTATTCGAATCCAATACTAAATAGAGAATATATAGACAACACAATATTTTCCTTATGACTCCATTGGCGGCCATCTTTGATGACACCATGACAACAATTGACATTATTGCACAAATAAACTTCGATATTTACAACATGTGAACGTTTGTTTCAAAATCCGTCCATAAATGAAGGAGATATAGCGATTACAAGATTTCTTAAATGAAGTCATTGCGGCCATTTTGGATGACGTCATGACGTTAACACTGTCAGCGTCGACTAAGACAATGATACTGATGAACTTTAGAGCAAAACAACTTAAAAAATGCAATCAGTAAAGAAAACAGACTTTTAATAACATTGTGACGTCACTGACGTCATGGCGTTATGACTTACCGACAGGTTTTGACGTTTTTGCACAACTAGACCCTGCACTCTACAAGCTGTGAAAGTTTCATTCAATTCCGACCATAAATGTTTCAGATCTAGAGCTAATCAGATGTTTATCATGACGTCTTGACAATTTATGACATTCTTGCACAACTCAACCTAATTCCTGTGAAAGTTGCATCAAAATCCAATAATAAATGAAGGAGATATAGCGATTACAAGATTTCTTAAATGACGTCATTGTCGGTCATTTTGGATGACATCATGACGTTAACATTGTCAGCGTCGACTGAGACAATGATACTGATGAACTTTAGAGCAAAACAACTTAAAAAATGCAATCAGTAAAGAAAACGGATTTTTAATAACATTGTGACGTCACAACTAGACCCTGAACTGTACAAGCTGTAAATGTTTTATTCAAATCAAACCATAAAAGTTTGAGATCTAGCGCTAACATGATTTTATCATGACGTCACTTGCGGCCATCTTTGATGACGTCTTGAAAAAGTTTGACATTCTTGCACAACTCAACCTAATTCCCTACAGGCTGTGAAAGTTGCATCAAATCCGATAATAAATGAAGGAAATAGCGATTACAAGATTTCTTAAATGACGTCATTGGTGCCATTTTGGACGACGACATGACGTTGAAACTGTCAACGTCGACTGAAACAATGATACTAATGAATTTTACAACAAAAAAACTTAAAAAATGCTATCAGTGAAGAAAACGGATTTTTAATAACATTGTGACGTCACTGACGTCAAGACCTTATGACGTAGAGACATGCTTTGACATTCCATAAGCAACTCGAATACGAGGTATATTTTAATATCTTCTGTTGAAGAGATTGTACCAAACGCCATCTTGATGACGTCATCACACGTTTTTTACTTCGTGATTCCGCTGACTATGACGGGTTCCCAACACGGTTACCAGGACAGTCTCTTGCTTCTTGTTTTGCAATTCCCATCCGTAAATAATACGTAAAAGGCACAGCCTAAATGGGGATTTATCCAGTTTGAGTAATAAACTTAAAATTTTAAATCGAGACACACTAGGCATTAAACGTGTGTTTTAACACACTACGAGATTCACGTGCATGTGTTCAGTACGGACCATTCGTACAAACTCTGTCAATTTCAGATAAGTTCAGAGTCAATCGAGATGTTGCGAATCTGCGTGAACGTAGTTGCAATGGTCAGGTTCTCAAAGATATCCCAACATAATGTTGTTTTGTTTTTCAAATCTACACCTATATCAATGATGTGCGGCCACCGCCCACCCAAACCCGCATCCCCCAACCATCCACAATCCCATCATCACCTCCACCCGAATAAAAGAAACAACTGGAGTACAAACCTTTTGAGAAACGGTAGAGATGCTGGTTATGGTAATAAACTACGAACATACAGGACTTATAAAAAGGAACTTAATGTTGAATGTTATGTTATGGTAAATATGAGTAAAGACCAACGTCGCGTTTTATCAAAGTTTAGATCCCATTAGACATAGAAACTGGCCGTTATACCAAACCAAAAACTCCTTTAAATGACTGAATTTGTCAACTTGAATACTATAATACAATGTTTGTTGAAGATGAAACTCACTTTTTAATTGAATGTGATTTTTATAGCGACATAAGTTGTCATTTTTTTAACTTAGATCAATTGTTTTTAGATTTTAACCCCATTGAAAAATTATTGTTGTTAATGAACGCAGATTCTATGCAATTTGGTGCAGCGAATTGTCGTCTTCAGGTGCTACGCAGAAGAAAACATACACATATATAAACCGATATCTTCAGCTATATTAATGAAACCTGTGATAGAGATTATATCAATAATCTTCTTCAAAAGAACACATTCGTAACTTGTATTATTATGCCCCCATTGCCAAAGTGTGGGGGTGGGGGTGGCATATGACTTTGCACAGGTTGTCTGTCTGTCGGTCGGTCGGTCGGTCCATCCAGAAATCTTCTTGTCTTTGCGAAAACTCAAGAACAGCTGGCACTACAAATTCGAAACTTGCCAGGAATGTTTGTGTCATGGTGTTATTGTGCACCTCCCCTTTTGGGTAGATTCGCATAAGAAATGTGGTTACCAGGGTAACAAAACATATAAAAAAAATCCAGAAATCATCTTGTCTTTGCGAAAACCTAAGAACATCTGGCACTACAAACTCGAAACTTGCCAGGAATGTTTGTGTCATGGTGTCTTACACTGAACGATAACATAATAACGGGCTTACACTGAATGGTTACACTATAACTGACTTACACTGAATAGTTACTGAATAACATCCTTACACTTAATGATTTAACTATGCACTGAATGGTTACATAATAGCTGTCTTATACTTATTGGTTACACTATAACTTGCTTACACTAAATGGTTACACTATACACCTTACATTCAATAGTTACATTATAACGGTCTTAAGCTGAATGGTTACACTATGCACCTTACATTCAATAGTTACACTATAACAGTCTTACACTGAATGGTTACACTGTAACATCCTTGCACTGAATGATTAAACTATATACTGACAGGTTACATAATAGCTGCCTTACACTGAATTGTGACACTATAACTGTCTTAAGCTGAATGGTTACACTATAACTGTCTTAAACAGCTGAATGGTTGCACTAGAACAGCCTTACACTGAATGGTTACACAATAACTGACTTACACTAAATGGTTAAACTATAACTGATTTACAATGAATCGATACACTATAACTGCCTTACACTGAATAGTTACATAATAACTGTTTTACACTGAATGGTTACACTATAACAGCCTTTGACTGAATGATTAAACTAGAACTGATTTAATACTGAATGCTTGCACTATAACTGTTTTACACTAAATGATGATACTATAAGGGTCTTACACTAACAATTTACACTATAACTGTCTTACGCTTAATGGTAACACTATAATCGTCTTACAATGAATGATTACACTATAGCCGTCTTACATTGAATGGTTACACTATCGCCGTCTTAACTGAATGGTTACATTATAATTGTCGTACACAGAATGGGCACACTATAACAATCTTACACAGAATGGGTACACTATTACCGCCTTACAATGAATGGTTACAATATAGCCGTCTTACACTGATGGTTACATTATAATTGTCGTACACTGAATGGGCACACTATAACTCTCTTACACATAATGGTTACATTATAGCTGCTTTACGCAGAATGGTTACGCTATAACTTTCTTACACTGAATGGGTACGCCATAACTGTCTTATACTGAATGGTTACACTTTAACTGTCTTACACTGAATTGTTACATTATAACTAACCTACAGTGAATGGTTACATTATAACTGTCTTACAGTGAAAGGTTACGTTATAAATACCTTACACTGAACGGTTACACTATAACAGTCTTACATTGAATGGTAACACTATAACAGTCTTACACTGAATGGTTACACTTTAATCGCCTAACACTGAATGGTTACGCTATAACTGTCTTTTACTGAATTGTTACATTATAACTGTCTTACACTGAATGGTTACACTATAACAGCCTTTGACTGAATGGTTAAACTAGAACTGTTTTATACTGGATGATTAAAATAGAACTGATTCAATACTGAATGCTTGCACTATAACTGTTTTACACTGAATGATTAAACTATAAGTGACTTACACTAACAATTTTTACTATAACTGTCTTACACTGATTGGTAACACTATAATCGTCTTACAATGAATGATTACACTATAGCCGTCTTACACTGAATGGTTACACTAGCGCCGCCTTAAACTGAATGGTTACATTATAAGTGTCGTTCACAGAATGGGCACACTATAACAGTCTTACACAGAATAGCTGACTTACACTGAATGGTTACACTATGACTGACTTATACAGAATGGTTACACTATAATTGTCTTACACAGAATGGTTACACTATACATATGTCGTGCACTGAATGGTTACACTATAACTGTCGTATAAAGAATTATTAAACTATAATTGTCTTACACTGAGTGGTTACACTATAATTGTCTTACACTGAATGGTTACACTATAACTTTCTTACACTAAATGTTACACTATAACGTTATTACACTAAATGGTTACACTAAATGTTTCTTACAATAAATGGTTTCACTATAACTTCTTACACTAAATGGTTACAATATTACTACCTTACACTGATTGGTTACGTTTAATTTGAAAGGAGTAATTGCCCTCAAATAATAAACGCCCACTTGGACAACAATGAATATGCTTGTTTTAAAGGGAAATAAGTTCAACGACAATGGAGTCTTGTTTAAATCACAGTTTCTTTCCTGAAACGGCTTGGGCCTTTGTTTAATATTCCTTTACTTCATTAAAACTATCTTGACACCATAATGCTTTGTATTTCTTGTGTTTTGTTTGTTTATATAATATTATATCCTAGTGGTATTGATTATAGTGTGCCCTTGTTGTATTTCAAAGTTAAATCTTTAATTGCGATTGTGTTTGATTAATTTATTTTGGTCTATAAAAAATTCAGGAGACGTTCTTGATAAAATGTTCAAGAAAGGTCAAGTTTATCAATAAGCACATATGACTTCTCTACACTATATACAACCTTACCACATCACCTTATTAAAGCTAATTTCTCTTATTCAAAAAACATTTGCTAGAGAAAATACTACATTTTTGGCATGTAATAATATAAAAGCGTTTTTTACTAACGGCAGTTTTGACAATTATACTATGTGGACTTGCTATGAAGTTTGTGAAGCACTCATCTTCCTATTAGATAATATTTTCGTCAGGTATGGAACCACCGTTTATAGACAAATTGTTGGTATCCCTATGGGTACGAACTGTGCACCACTTGTCGCAGATTTGTTCTTAATTTGCTATGAAAGGGATTTCATGTTGAGTCTTTCACCAGATACCCAGGCAGATGTTATTGAAGCCTTTAATGATACCTCTCGGTATCTGGATGACATATTGAACATTGACAACCCTTTCTTTCCAACTATGGTTAATTATATTTATCCTAAAGAACTTCAGCTTAACAAAGCTAATATATCTGATAATAACGCTTCTTTTCTTGATTTAGATCTCTCGATTGAAAATGGTAAAATAATTAGCAAAATCTATGACAAGAGAGATGATTTTAATTTTGACATTGTTAATTATCCCCACTTGGATGGGGATGTTCCCCGAGCAACTTCTTATGGGGTATATGTGTCTCAACTTATTCGTTTTTCTAGAGCTTGTACTGGAGTTGAGGACTTTAATATTCGTAATCTTTGCATAACTAAAAAGTTACTCAATCAGGGTTACCGTTACCATAAACTTCGTAAAACCTTTGCAAAATTTTATTATCGTAACCCTGATCTTCTTTCCAAATATAAAAGTAATTTAAGGACTCTTCTGCGACAAGGACTATCACAACCTGACTTCTATGGTGATGTGATTTATAAAATTCGTAAGATTCTAGGTCATGATCACTTTCATACTATCTTTGTTAAACTTGTTAAAAAGTTTATCAAAAGAGGTTATGACCCTATCATTTTGCAACGTACTGCATGATTGGTGGTGGACCCTTTTACAGTTCGCCACTATGCTTTCCTCTTTAATTGTACGATGACCAGACAGGCTGTGGACCCTATGATGACGCCTACCTAAAGCCCATTGGGACGGTGGCGTTTGATGTTTGTCCATGATCTTTCTTGTCGTGCCATTAATGGTTTATTCTCTTACTGCTCTGGCTTCTGCAAAGTCATTGAGTACCTTCATTGTGGCTTTCTAGGCTATTGTTTTTTTTGTATTATATTTACACGAGCATATTTGTGTTTTACTTATATTGCCTATTGATGCTGCCTTTTTGGTTAGAGATTAGATCATGGCGGGGATTTCTTTATTTACACTGTCCTGTTTTAATGGGATGACAGTAGGGTAAGTGTGAGGTTTGGTGCACCCTAGAACCGGTTTAAACCCCCAGTGGCCTACTTTGCCACTGCCCGTTCCAAGGCGGTAGCCCTATTGTCAACCCTTTTTGTGTTTGTGATGTCGTTTGCATTTATTATTGCTTTTGCCTTTTGTTTGTCTGTTTGCGTGTTTGTTTCTGTGTTTTGTGGTTTACTGTCCCCCTTAAATACTACTTTCCCTGTCCAATCTTTTTATATTTCTTTTGCTTTTGTATGTTGTATGCCATGAAACATGTGAGAAATGAGAAATACAATCTTCTGTTCTGGGCTTATTTAAATTCTAATCAGATCAGTGATATATTGCGTTGCACATTATCACGGAAATATTTAAACTGCAAATTGCAATGCCGTTAAGAAATTGATATAAAGGAAGACATGTATTGCATGCTCTATATGTCAAACATTTTAACATTATTAAAATATTATGCACGTCTAGTCAATTGCTCAATATTATAACATTGTTAACAGTCATATGCATATTTTTATTGAATAGTCTCTTTTAATTCTTAGAAGAATGGCACCGTTATAGTTTATGAATTGTTGTATTGTTAATAATATAGTACTGGGATGAGACTTAAATAAACTATTGACCTCTAATACTGGTAACTCGTAACGCAACGGCGCATATAACGAATGTGCACTTTACAACAAATGGAGACTTCACAGATGCCTTATATAATGTACATGTTCGTAGCATGGTTCAAATCGTTAAGACACTATAACTCTCTGACAATGCATGGTTACACTAGAACAGTTTCGCAACACTTATGTTCATCTTATATACCCTTAATTAAATGTTAATGTGTTTCAAATACAAATCAAATACTACTATTTTAGATACGTTTGTTTATTGTGAATGCGAAACATTTAACAAATAGCACATTATATAGACGTTTAATTTAAAACAGAGACTTAATTACTGCTTATATATCTGTGTATAACGCTCTTTATTCGGACATGACGTCACTTCCCATAGAAATGAGTTCATCGTCATCGTCAGTTATAATTATGGAGTTCATAAAACTGTCTATGGCATCGTCCTGTGATGCACATTTTGTCAGATCCGTTTTGCTAAAAATATTTCTGATCTGATTGAGTTTAATGACAGTGTTGTCTGCACATTCGTCATAAACGTTCCTTTCCAACTCACAAACGCTGCTGCATTCACTGAAGTCGTCACTTGATGAAATATATAAACTGTCTTCAGAATGTTCACAAACAAAACCAGTGTTTAAAATGTGTCTATCAAAGCTATCACTCATACGGTCACTCATTGTTCTTGGCGGCAGTTCCATATTTCCGTATGAAGTACAGCTGTAACTGTCACCACAGCAAGTTTGTGGAGGGGATGCAATACTTCCATCGGCAATATTGTGACGATGGAGGTCCATGACGTCATTAAGGTAACGATTCAACAACTCATATTTTGCCGACTTATGCGACTGTTTACTGGCTCCGCATTCAAAAGCTAGGTCCAAGTTTTTGTCATATACATGTTTCTCTTTGACAAATATACTACTATCCAAGTTGTTGTTTATGGTAGTGTGATGTTTGTTAGCACAATCATTTTCATTTTTCATGATCAATGACTTGAGACATTGAAGCGTCCTTCTGGCACGTGATATGGTCGCCATCTTGGACTTGATGCGGTCGAATTGTCGAACAACTAGTGAGAAATTATCCTTGTCGGCTCCTTTAGATCTCAACAATTTCAGAGTGTGTGTCTTTCCAGCCAGCATTTTCTCTACACCATAAGCAGACTCGATTACGCAATATTTGTGAATATCTGCTGTTGAAGAGATTGTACCAAGCGCCATCTTGATGACGTCATCACACGTTGTGTGCTTTGTGATTCCGCTGACGATGACGGGTTCTCCACACACGGTTACCAGGATTGTCTCTTGCTTCTTGTTTGCAATACCCATGTGTAAAACATTAAATAAGAAGCTTTATAAACTTGTACATGTAAATATAAATATCTACTCCGAAAACACGATTAAACAAAACGGATTACGTCAAATATGTTTGCATGTAACTTGAAGCAAACTAAATATTTTTACTTCAGTAAAACATTGCATTGATAATAAAATACTCATTACTTTATCTTTATATATGTTATAATTTATATTTTTTTAACAGTGAACATAATGCAGTTTGGAAGGGTAATAACAACTTACCTTTTGATATTTGTACAAATTCCAAAGGTAATTGCAAAAAATGAGAGTCTGTATACTGTATGAAGAAATCTGTCTAGTGTAAATATATTATAGACTCAGATACATGTAGCATAATGCATGTAATGGTTTTGTATGGTTGCCTAGTTTATATATCCCGTGCTCCGGTATTCTGGTAACGGGCCACTAACGTGTGCAAAGAATTACTCGGACACGTGCTTCCCGTTTCCGTGACTTCATTGTAATTAAAACGAGCACGCGACTTTTCGAATTAGCGCAAATTGGTGAAAATAATTAATTGATAACTTAACACTATTTTGTAGTTATTTATGACAATTTCAATTTCAATTATTTTATTCAGCATAAACATCATACAATGGTCATCGCCTATTACAATGAGGCGGTTACATTACATTGAGAAGAGCATGTATAATACTATCATGGAGTAAAGCTACAAAAGAGCACTTACACCTAGTATTTTAAACAAACAATTTCGAATAGTATATAGCATAACTAATACAGAGGGGAAAATCATCAGAAAAAGAAAGAGAGAAAGAAAACAAAACAACTCTATACATATAATTTGTTTGTACAGTGGATACATTTCGGTCAAGCTTATTTACAACTCGTGCTATCAGTCCTCGCACTAGCGGTTTCACACAATAGCAATTCTTCGGAAAATAAGTCTAAGACCAGTAGGCAAAAACTATGTGTTTCAGACAGATATTTGAATAATGGTTTACAATCATAATATATATTACGTTAATCTCGATAATTCACGTTAATTATCTATTATACTTCTACGTCTCAAATTCGCTAAATATACATATTTTGCCAATTAACTTAATACACTAGACTGGCTAGAAGTAAGTAACAATTTAAATTTTTGTAAATTTGGCCAGTGACAATAGTATTTAGGAAGACACTCAATTCTAATATCGCGAAAACATGGACAAACTAAAACAAAATGATATTCATCTTCGATTACATTCATTCGACAGAATACACATTTACGTTCAGATCTCTCTTCATTTTTAAATCTACCTTCTTCTATAGCTAATTTATGGGCAGAACACCTTAGTCTTGTCAAAGAAATACGATGCCTTTCGTCTGCAACACAGTTCAGGTACTTTTCAACTCCAATATTATTTTTAATTTTCTTGTAGGTTTTTAGCTTTGGTGATGTAGCTAATGTCGAATACCATTGCTGATAATACTGGTCATTTAGTCGCTCTATAATTTTCGATAGTTGAAGATTCGTTATATTAGCATTATTCCATAAGTAGTTAAAACCTAGATCGTTTAACAAACGCTGTACTTCTGAGGCCCAGGACCCACGAACATTATCATTCCCTTGGTCTTTATAAACTTCGTTGATTAAAGATCTTTGTGACTTAATAATTTTGAACCAAAATTTAAGAATTCTTTCCTTACTTACAATATCTAGAGGAACCTTACCCAATTCTCCATAGATTGAAGCATTTGGAGTTTGCGTTCTGACGTTTAGTATTTGTTTAAGAAATTTTAAATATATTCTTTCAATATCAGGAGCTTTATGAAATCCCCATATTTCAGCTCCATAATTTAAAATTGGCAGGATCATACAATCAAATAGTTTCATATTTTCACTTATTTTCAAAGGGACAGTATCAAATAAGGAATTCAAAGAATAAGTAGCTCTAAGTGCTTGGTCTGCCAAGGCTTTTTGAGATTGATAAAATTGTCCATTTGAAGACATAGTGACACCTAAATAGGTGAATTGTTTAACGTTATCTAGTTTTCTATTGTCATAGAATAAATCAACCTTATCCATTCTTGCGCCTAATTTACATATCATAGCTACAGTTTTACTAGCATTCACAGTTATATTCCATGCTTTACAATACTCATGTAGATTATTTAACAAAATTTGTAACCCATTGACTGAATATGAAAAAAGTACAGTATCATCTGCAAATAACAAAAGAAATATCTGCATTTCATTGAGCGTAATCATATCTGCATCACTATCGTTTATATAAGATGACATGTCATTAATAAATATAATAAAGGTGATAAAGTTTCACCTTGTTTTACACCCATGAAGCTATCAAAATAATCTGACAAATACTAATGAATACCGTAATTAACGTCGCTAATTGACGGTCTAAAATGTATGGCGTTTAACGGGCTCATACATGCAAATAGTACAGTAGCAATAAATATATATATGTTTTCGGTGAAATTTTAAGACAAAATGAGTTTATTTCTTTAAACACAGAACTGAAAATGTGTCATTTATTAAAGGATTACCCAAGAAAATCTGCAAAATTTATTGTAAAAGCGTACATCCGTAGGCGTACCGTTATGTATTCATGAGTAAATGTATACCGTTAATTGCTTAATAATGCTGCTATTATGAACATTTAAATATATATCTAGCTGAATTAATTCACTATACAACTATTTTAGTAACATACATCTTTTATTCATCCATGTAATGACTTGTATTACCACATTTCAACAATGATTAGCGTTTGTAAATAATATTCGTTTGAGCTTTGCAATTTGATTGAACTTGCCATATTTTAAGTACTTCTACTTCACGTACTGTTATTACTTTATCAGTACAGGTGACTTATAGGTCCAATGGACCGGGTGCTTGTAATTTGTACATAACTATTTGTAATATATATTGTATGCACATGTCACTATAATAAAATATTTACTTACTTTACTTACTTATACTGTTGATCAGTTTTTATTTTAATACCCTACGTTGTTTGCATAAAATATATATTATTAGGAAAGCACCAACTGGACATACACAAAAGAAATTATTATCATTTATTAAATTGCTTGATCATGTATTAAATTGCTTGATCATTTATTAAATTGTTATTGCAAATATTGGGCAAGGCACCAAATCACTAATTCATGTTCTCTTTTAAATAATGGAATTCATTAAATACTAAAGGAGATTAATGAACATTTCAACTAATTAAATCACGTGCATTTTAATGGAAAGGCCAAATATGGTGATACGTGTTTGCTTTAAACAAACATGTGTTTTTGTTGTTGTAAGTATATCTTATTTAGTTTACTTACAAAGTGCTTTCAATCTAAATCTTTTAAAAGTAATGTCATCAAGATCAATAAATAAATGGTATAGGATTTAGCAGGAAAAACAAAGGTTGCACTAGATATTGCTTAATTGTCTACTTCTCAAACACAACAAGAGCTAACTACACCAACCTTGTTGCGCGGCATCTTATGCAAATCATCCATATATTAAATGGACACATGGCAATCTTGATTTTTTAAAATCAAATTCCCGTTAGTTTTTCTAGTTGCATTTGTTCAATCATTAATATTAATTATAATAAACGTAAAACACAAATTGTCTTTGAAATATTACAAACCGTTCATTATATTGCACCAATAATATATTAAAACACATGAAAAATAAGAAATAAAAGCTCATATTTTTATTTCATTATATGCCAGCGGATTAAAAGTCAAAATGATACTTGCGTAATTTAATGCTTGATAAAAACTTCAAGATTGCCGTGTGTCCCTTTAAATGCTTGAGTTATCACTCTCTTTTTTTTAATTTATAATTGAAATGTCTAAATATTGTAAATAAACAAAATGGTGTCACCAACTCCTCTTAAGCTATAAAGCGGAAATTTATTTGTTTGATTCAATTCTAAATGTTGTACAATGTGTGTCACCTACCCCTCTTAAACTATAAAAGTAGGCCACACCAAGCAATACATGTTGTATATGAAGCATGGGCAGATAAGGTATATAGAAATCATTGGAGTTAAGGCCCTTCCATGTAGTAACATTACTGCACTTCCGTGTAAAAACAAACATTTGCAGAAGTGCATATAGGCGGGGATATGGATTCTATGAATTTCTTTTTTAAAACAAATCATTTTCTTTTACATTTTTATAAATGAATATTTCTTAGTTTAACTTATTTATTAATCGTCTTTCGGTTATTTTCATTTTTTTACTTTCCTTACAATACTCGCTCGTACACTATAATAAACAATAAAAATAAGTATTCTTACCAAATTAGTGCAATTAAAACTAATTAATTTCGCCAATTGGTACTAATTAACAAAGTCGCTTGCTCCTTTTAATTACCTCGGCGCCACGGAAACGGGAAGCACGTGTCCGGCTAATACTTTACACACGCTAGTGGCTCGTGACCAGAACACTGTGACATAATTGATCACATAAATTACGGTGTGGGAGATCCTTACACTGAATGGTTACACTGTAACTGTCTTAAGTTGAATGGTTACACTATAACCATATAACTGTCTTAAGCTGAATGGTTGCAATAGAACAGCCTTACACTGAATGGTTACACAATAACTGACTTACACTAAATGGATCAACTATAACTGATTTACAATGAATGGATACACTATAACTACCTAACACTGAATGGTTACATAAAAACTGTCTTACACTATAATAGCCTTTGACTGAATGGTTAAACTAGAACTGTTTTATACTGGATGATTAAAATAGAACTGATTTCACACTGAATGCTTGCACTATAACTGTTTTACACTGAATGATTAAACTATAAGTGCCTTACACTAACAATTTACACTATAACTGTCTTACACTGAATGGTAACACTGTAATCGTCTTACAATGAATGATTACACTATAGCCGTCATACACTGAATGGTTACACTATCGCCGTCTTAACTGAATGGTTACATTATAATTGTCGTACACAGAAGGGGCACACTATAACAATCTTACACAGAATGGGTACATTATTACCGCCTTACAATGAATGGTTACAATATAGCCGTCTTACACTGATGGTTACATTATAATTGTCGTACACTGAATGAGCGCACTATAACTCTCTTACACAGAATGGTTACATTATAGCTGCCTTACACAGAATGGTCAGTGAATGGTTACATTATAACTGTCTTACAGTGAATGGTTACGTTATAAATACCTTACACTGAACGGTTACACGATAACAGTCTTACACTGAATGGTAACACTATAACAGTCTTACACTGAATGGTTACACTTTAATCGCCTAACACTGAATGGTTACACTATAACTGTCTTATATTGAATTGTAACATTATAACTGTCTTACACTGAATGGTTACACTATAACAGCCTTTGACTGAATGGTTAAACTAGAACTGTTTTATACTGGATGATTAAAATAGAACTGATTTATCACTGAATGCTTGTGTGTAACTGTTTTACACTGAATGATTAAACTATAAGTGACTTACACTAACAATTTTCACTATAACTGTCTTACAATGAATGGTAACACTATAATCGTCTTACAATGAATGATTACACTATAGCCGTCTTACACTGAATGGTTACATTATCGCCGTCTTACAAATAATGGTTACATTATAAATGTCGTTCACAGAATGGGCACACTATACCAATCTTACACAGAATGGGAACATTATTACCGCCTTACAAGGAATGGTTACAACATAGCCGTCTTACACTGATGGTTACATTATAATTGTCGTACACTGAATGGGCACACTATAACTCTCTTACACAGAATGGTTACATTATAGCTGCCTTACACAGAATGGTCAGTGAATGGTTACATTATAACTGTCCTACAGTGAATGGTTACGTTATAAATACCTTACACTGAACGGTTACACGATATTAGTCTTACACTGAATGGTAACACTATAACAGTCTTACACTGAATGGTTACGCTATAACTGTCTTATACTGAATTGTAACATTATAACTGTCTTACACTGAATGGTTACACTATAACAGCCTTTGACTGAATGGTTAAACTAGAACTGTTTTATACTGGATGATTAAAATAGAACTGATTTAATACTGAATGCTTGCACTATAACTGTTTTACACTGAATGATTATACTATAAGTGACTTACACTAACAATTTTCACTATAACTGTCTTACACTGAATGGTAAAACTATAATCGTCTTACAATGAATGATTACACTATAGCCGTCTTACACTGAATGGTTACACTATCGCCGTCTTACACTGAATGGTTACATTATAAATGTCGTTCACAGAATGGGCACACTATAACAGTCTTACACAGACTAGCTGACTTACACTGAATGGTTACACTATAACTGACTTATACAGAATGGTTACACTATAATTGTCTTACACAGAATGGTTACACTATAAATATGTCGTGCACTGAATGGTTACACTATAACTGTCGTACAAAGAATTATTAAACTATAATTGTCTTACACTGAGTGGTTACACTATAATTGTCTTACACTGAATGGCTACAATATAACTTTCTTACACTAAATGTTACACTATAACGTTATTACACTAAATGGTTAAACTCAATGTTTCTTACAATAAATGGTTTCACTAACTTCTTAAACTAAATGGTTACACTATTATTACCTTACACTGACTGGTTACGTTTAATTTGAAAGGAGTAATTGCCCTCAAATGATAAACGCCCACTTGGACAACAATGAATATGCTTGTTTTAAAGGGAAATAAGTTCAACGACAATGGAGTCTTGTTTAAATCACAGTTTCTTCCCTGAAACGGCTTGGGCCTTTGTTTAATATTCCTTTACTTCATTAAAACTATCTTGACACCATAATGCTTTGTCTTTCTTGTGTTTTGTTTGTTTATATAATATTATATCCTAGTAGTATTGATTATAGTGTGCCCTTGTTGTATTTCAAAGTTAAATCTTTAATTGCGATTGTGTTTGCTTTTGTATGTAGTATGCCATGAAACATGTGAGAAATGAGAAATACAATCTTCTGTTGTGGGCTTATTTAAATTCTAATCAGATGAGTGATATATTGCGTTGCACATTATCTCGGAAATATTTAAACTGCAAATGTCAATGCCGTTAAGAAATTGATTTAAAGGAAGACATGTATTGCATGCTCTATATGTCAAACATTTTAACATTATTATAATATTAAGCACTTCTAGTCAATTGCTCAATATTATAACATTGTTAACAGTCATATGCATATTTTTTTTGAATAGTCTCTTTTAATTCTTAGAAGAATGGCACCGTTATAGTTTATGAATTGTTGTATTGTTAATAATATAGTACTGGGATGAGACTTAAATAAACTATTGACCTCTAATACTGGTAACTCGTAACGCAACGGCGCATATAACGAATGTGCACTTTACAACAAATGGAGCCTTCACAGAGACCTTATATAACGTACATGTTCGTAGCATGGTTCAAATCGTTCAGACACTATCACTCTTTGACAATGCATGGTTACACTAGAACAGTTCCGCTACACTTATGTTCATCTTATATACCCTTAATTAAATGTGAATGTGTTCAAATACAAATCAAATACTACCACTTTAGATACGTTTGCTTATTTTGAATGCAAAACATTTAACAAATAGCACATTATATAGATGTTTCATTTAAAACAAAGACTTAATAACTGCTTATATATCTGTGTATAACGCTCTTCATTCGGACATGACGTCACTTCCCATAGAACTGAGTTCATCTTCATCGTCAGTTATAATTATGGAGTTCATAAAACTGTCTATGGCATCGTCCTGTGATGCACATTTTGTCAGATCCGTTTTGCTAAACATATTTCTGATCTGATTGAGTTTAATGACAGTGTTGTATGCACATTCGTCATAAACGTTCCTTTCCAACTCACAAACGCTGCTGCATTCACTGAAGTCGTCACTTGATGAAATATATAAACTGTCTTCAGAATGTTCACAAACAAAACCAGTGTTTAAAATGTGTCTATCAAAGCTATCACTCATACCGTCACCCATTGTTCTTGGCGACAGTTCCATATTTCCGTATGAAGTACAGCTGTAACTGTCACCACAGCTCGTTGGTGGCAGGGAAGCAATACTTTCATCGGCAAAATTGTGACGCTGGAGGTCCATGACGTCATTTAGGTAACGATTCAACAACTCATATTTTGCCGACTTATGCGCCTGTTTACTGGCTCCGCATTCAAAAGCTAGGTCCAAGTTTTTGTCATATACGTGTTGCTCTTTGACAAATATACTACTATCCAAGTTGTTGTTTATGGTAGTGTGATGTTTGTTAGCACAATCATTTTCATTTTTCATGATCAATGACTTGAGACGTTGAAGCGTCCTTGTGGCACGTGATATGGTCGCCATCTTGGACTTGACGCGGTCGAATTGTCGAACAACTAGTGAGAAATTATCCTTGTCGGCTCCTTTAGATCTCAACAATTTCAGAATGTGTGTCTTTCCAGCCAGCATTTTCTCTACACCATAAGCAGACTCGAATACGCAATATTTGTGAATATCTGCTGTTGAAGAGATTGTACCAAGCGCCATCTTGATGACGTCATCACACGTTGTGTGCTTTGTGATTCCGCTGACGATGACGGGTTCTTCACACACGGTTACCAGGATTGTCTCTTGCTTCTTGTTTGCAATACCCATCTGTAAAACATTAAAAAAGAAGCTTTATAAACTTGTACATGTAAATATAAATATCTACTCCGAAAACGCGATTAAACAAAACGGATTACGTCAAATATGTTTGCATGTAACTTGAAGCAAACTAAATATTTTTACTTTAGTAAAACATTGCATTGATAATAAAATACTCATTACTTTATCTTTTATAATTGTTATAATTTATATTTTTTCAACAGTGAACATCATGCAGTTTGGAAGGGTAATAACAACTTACCTTTTGATATTTGTACAAATTCCAAAGGTAATTGCAAAAAATGAGAAATGAGTCTGTATACTGTATGAAGAAATCTGTCTAGTGTAAATATATTATAGACTCAGATACATGTAGCATAAGGCATGTAATGGTTTTGTATGGTTGCCTAGTTTATATATCCCGTGTTCCGGTATTCTGGTAACAGGCCACTGACGTGTGCAAAGTATTACTCGGACACGTGCTTCCCGTTTCCGTGACGTCAATGTAATTAAAACGAGCATGCGACTTTTCGAATTAGCGCTAATTGGTGAAAATAATTAATTGATAATTTAATACTATTTTTTAGTAATTTATGACAAATACTAATGAATACCGTAATTAACGTCGCTAATTGACGGAATAAAATGTATGGCGTTTAACGGGCTCATACATACAAATATTACAGTAGTAATAAATATATATACTGTTTATCAGTTTTTATTTTAATACCCTACGTTGTTTGAATAAAATATATATTATTAGGAAGGCACCGACTTGACATACACAAAAGAAAATATTATCATTTATTAAATTGCTTGATCATGTATTACATTGCTTGATCATTTATTAAATTGTTATTGCAAATATTGGGCGCGGAATCAAATCACTAATTCATGTTCTCTTTTAAATTATGGAATTCATTAAATACTAAAGGAGATTAATGAACATTTCAACTAATTAAATCACGTGCATTTTAATGGAAAGAACAAATATGGTGATACGTGTTTGCTTTAAACAAACATGTGTTTTTGTTGTTGTAAGTATATCTTATTTAGTTTACTTACAAAGTGCTTTCAATCTAAATCTTTTAAAAGTAATGTCATCAAGATCAATAAATAAATGGTATAGGATTTAGCAGGAAAAACAAAGGTTGCACTAGATATTGCATAATTGTCTACTTCTCAAACACAACAAGAGCTAACAACACCAACCTTGTTGCGCGGTATCTTATGCAAATCATCTATATATTAAATGGACACATGGCAATCTTGATTTTTTAAAAACAAATTCCAGTTAGTTTTTCTAGTTGCATTTGTTCAATCATTAATATTAATTATAATAAAAGTAAAACACAAATTGTCTTTGAAATATTACTAACCGTTCATTATATTGCACCAATAATATATTTAAACACATGAAAAATAAGAAATAAAAGCTCATATTTTCATTTAATTATATGCCAGCGGATTAAAAGTCAAAATGATACTTGCGTAATAAATAGAGACGCGAATTTAATGCTTGATAAAAACTTCAAGATTACCGTGTGTCCCTTTAAATACTTGAGTTATCACTCTTTTTTTTTAAAATTATAATTGAAATGTCTAAATATTGTAAATAAACAAAATGGTGTCACCAACTCCTCTTAAGCTATAAAAGCGGAAATTTATTTGTTTGATTCAATTCTAAATGTTGTACAATGTGTGTCACCTACCCCTCTTAAACTATAAGAGTAGGCCACACCAAGCAATACATGTTGTATATGAAGCATGGGCAGATAAGGTATATAGAAATCATTGGAGTTAAGGCCCTTCCATGTAGTAACATTACTGCACTTCCGTGTAAAAACAAACATTTGCAGAAGTGCATATAGGCGGGGATATGGATTCTATGAATTTCTTTTTTAAAACAAATCATTTTCTTTTACATTTTTATAAATGAATATTTCTTAGTTTAACTTATTTATTAATCGTCTTTCGGTTATTTTCATTTTTTTACTTTCCTTACAATACTCGCTCGTACACTATAATAAACAATAAAAATAAGTATTCTTACCAAATTATTGCAATTACAACTAATTAATTTCGCCAATTGGTACTAATTAACAAAGTCGCTTGCTCCTTTTAATTACCTCGGCGCCACGGAAACGGGAAGCACGTGTCCGGCTAATAATTTACACACGCCAGTGGCTCGTGACCAGAACACTGTAACATGATTTATCACATAAATTACGGTGTGGGAGATCCTTACACTGAATGGTTACACTATAACTGTCTTAAGCTGAATAGTTACACTATAACTGTCTTAAGATGAATGGTTGCACTAGAACAGCCTTACACTGAATGGTTACACAATAACTGACTTACACTAAATGGTTAAACTATAACTGATTTACAATGAATGGATACACTATAACTGCCTAACACTGAATGGTTACATAATAATTGTCTTACACTGAATGGTTACACTATAACAGCCTTTGACTGAATGGTTAAACTAGAACTGTTTTATACTGGATGATTAAAATAGAACTGATTTAACACTGAATGCTTGCACTATAACTGTTTTACACTGAATGATTAAACTATAAGTGACTTACACTAACAATTTACACTATAACTGTCTTACACTGAATGGTAACACTATAATCGTCTTACAATGAATGATTACACTATAGCCTTCATACACTGAATGGTTACACTATCGCCGTCTTAACTGAATGGTTACATTATAATTGTCGTACACAGAATGTGCACACTATAACAATCTTACAAAGAATGGGTACACTATTACCGCCTTACAATGAATGGTTACAATATAGCCGTCTTACACTGATGGTTACATTATAATTGTCGTACACTGAATGGGACACTATAACTGTCTTACACAGAATGGTTACATTATAGCTGCCTTACACAGAATGGTCAGTGAATGGTTACATTATAACTGTCTTACAGTGAATGGTTACGTTATAAATACCTTACACTGAATGGTTACACTATAACAGTCTTACACTGAATGGTAACACTATAACAGTCTTACACTGAATGGTTACACTTTAATCGCCTAACACTGAATGGTTACGCTATAACTGTCTTATACTGAATTGTGACATTATAACTGTCTTACACTGAATGGTTACACTATAACAGCCTTTGACTGAATGGTTAAACTAGAACTGTTTTATACTGGATGATTAAAATAGAACTGATTTAATACTGAATGCTTGCACTATAACTGTTTTACACTGAATGATTAAACTATAAGTGACTTACACTAACAGTTTTTACTATAACTGTCTTACAATGAATGGTAACACTATAATCGTCTTACAATGAATGATTATACTTTAGCCGTCTTACACTGAATGGTTACACTATCGCCGTCTTACACTGAATGGTTACATTATAAATGTCGTTCACAGAATGGGCACACTATAACAGTCTTACACAGACTAGCTGACTTACACTGAATGGTTACACTATAACTGACTTATACAGAATGGTTACACTTTAATTGTCTTACACAGAATGGTTACACTATCAATATGTCGTGCACTGAATGGTTACACTATAACTGTCGTACAAAGAATTATTAAACTATAATTGTCTTACACTGAATGGCTACAATATAACTTATTTACAATAAATGTTACACTATAACGTTATTACACTAAATGGTTACACTCAATGTTTCTTACAATAAATGGTTTCACTATAACTTCTTACACTAAATGGTTACACTATTACTACCTTACACTGATTGGTTACGTTTAATTTGAAAGGAGTAATTGCCCTCAGATGATAAACGCCCACTTGGACAATAATGAATATGCTTGTTTTAAAGGGAAATAAGTTCAACGACAATGGAGTCTTGTTTAAATCACAGTTTCTTCTCTGAAACGGCTTGGGCCTTTGTTTAATATTCCTTTACTTCATTAAAACTATCTTGACACCATAATGCTTTGTCTTTCTTGTGTTTTGTTTGTTTATATAATATTATATCTTAGTAGTATTGTTTATAGTGTGCCCTTGTTGTATTTCAAAGTTAAACCTTTAATTGCGATTGTGTTTGCTTTTGTATGTTGTATGCCATGAAACATGTGAGAAATGAGAAATACAATCTTCTGTTGTGGCCTTATTTAAATTCTAATCAGATCAGTGATATATTGCGTTGCACATTATCACGGAAATATTTAAACTGCAAATTGCAAAGCCGTTAAGAAATTGATATAAAGGAAGACATGTATAGCATGCTCTATATGTCAAACATTTTAACATTATTATAATATTAAGCACGTCTAGTCAATTTCTCAATATTATAACATTGTTAACAGTCATATGCATATTTTTATTGAATAGTCTCTTTTAATTCTTAGAAGAATGGCACCGTTATAGTTTATGAATTGTTGTATTGTTAATAATATAGTACTGGGATGAGACTTAAACAAACTATTGACCTCTAATACTGGTAACTCGTAACGCAACGGCGCATATAACGAATGTGCCCTTTACAACAAATGGAGCCTTCACAGAAGCCTTATATAATGTACATGTTCGTAGCATGGTTCAAATCGTTAAGACACTATCACTCTTTGACAATGCATGGTTACACTAGAACAGTTTCGCTACACTTATATACCCTTAAATGTGAATGTGTTCAAATACAAATCAAATACTACTATTTTATTTCATTATTGTCCAAGTGGGCGTTTATCATCTGAGGGCAATTACTCCTTTCAAATTAAACGTAACCAATCAGTGTAAGGTAGTAATAGTGTAACCATTTAGTGTAAGAAGTTATAGTGAAACAATTTATTGTAAGAAACATTGAGTGTAACCATTTAGTGTAATAACGTTATAGTGTAACATTTAGTGTAAGAAAGTTATATTGTAGCCATTCAGTGTAAGACAATTATAGTTTAATAATTCTTTGTACGACAGTTATAGTGTAACCATTCAGTGCACGACTTATTGATAGTGTAACCATTCTGTGTAAGACAATTAAAGTGTAACCATTCTGTATAAGTCAGTTATAGTGTAACCATTCAGTGTAAGTCAGATAGTCTGTGTAAGACTGTTATAGTGTGCCCATTCTGTGAACGACATTTATAATGTAACAATTCAGTGTAAGACGGCGATAGTGTAACCATTCAGTGTAAGACGGCTATAGTATAATCATTCATTGTAAGACGATTATAGTGTTACCATTCATTGTAAGACAGTTATAGTAAAAACTGTTAGTGTAAGTCACTTATAGTTTAATCATTCAGTGTAAAACAGTTATAGTGCAAGCATTCAGTATTAAATCAGTTCTATTTTAATCATCCAGTATAAAACAGTTCTAGTTTAACCATTCAGTCAAAGGCTGTTATAGTGTAACCATTCAGTGTACGACAGTTATAATGTCACAATTCAGTATAAGACAGTTATAGCGTAACCATTCAGTGTTAGGCGATTAAAGTGTAACCATTCAGTGTAAGACTGTTATAGTGTTACCATTCAGTGTAAGACTGTTATAGTGTAACCATTCAGTGTAAGGTATTTATAACGTAACCATTCACTGTAAGACAGTTATAATGTAACCATTCACTGACCATTCTGTGTAATGCAGCTATAATGTAACCATTCTGTGTAAGACAGTTATAGTGTCCCATTCAGTGTACGACAATTATAATGTAACCATCAGTGTAAGACGGCTATATTGTAACCATTCATTGTAAGGCGGTAATAGTGAACCCATTCTGTGTAAGATTGTTATAGTGTGCCCATTCTCTGAACGACATTTATAATGTAACCATTCAGTGTAAGACGGCGATAGTGTAACCATTCAGTGTACGACGGCTATAGTATAATCATTCATTGTAAGACGATTATAGTGTTACCATTCAGTGTAAGACAGTTATAGTGCAAATTGTTAGTGCAAGTCACTTATAGTTTAATCATTCCGTGTAAAACAGTTATAGTGCAAGCATTCAGTATTAAATCAGTTCTATTTTAATCACCAAGTATAAAACAGTTCTAGTTTAACCATTCAGTCAAAGGCTGTTATAGTGTAACCATTCAGTGTAAGACAGTTATAATGTAACAATTCAGTATAAGACAGTTATAGCGTAACCATTCAGTGTTAGGCGATTAAAGTGTAACCATTCAGTGTAAGACTGTTATAGTGTTACCATTCAATGTAAGACTGTTATAGTGTAACCGTTCAGTGTAAGGTATTTATAACGTAACCATTCACTGTAAGACAGTTATAATGTAACCATTCACTGTAGGATAGTTATAATGTAACCATTCAGTGTAAGACGGCGATAGTGTAACCATTAAGTGTAAGACGGCTATAGTGTAATCATTCATTGTAAGACGATTATAGTGTTACCATTCAGTGTAAGACAGTTATATTGTAAATTGTTAGTGTAAGTCACTTATAGTTTAATCAGTCAGTGTAAAACAGTTATAGTGCAAGCATTCAGTATTAAATCAGTTCTATTTTAATCATCCAGTATAAAACAGTTCTAGTTTAACCATTCAGTCAAAGGCTGTTATAGTGTAACCATTCAGTGTAAGACAGTTATAATGCAACACTTCAGTGTTAGACAGTTATAGCGTAACCATTCAGTGTTAGGCGATTAAAGTGAAACCATTCAGTGTAAGACTGATAGTGTTACCATTCAATGTAGGACTGTTATAGTGTAACCATTCAGTGTAAGGTATTTATAACGTAACCATTCACTGTAAGACAGTTATAATGTAACCATTCACTGTAGGATAGTTATAATGTAACAATTCAGTGTAAGACAGTTATAGTGTAACCATTCAGTATAAGACAGTTATGGCGTACCCATTCAGTGTAAGAAGGTTATAGCGTAAACATTCTGTGTAAGGCAGCTATAATGTAACCATTCTGTGTCAGACAGTTATAGTGTCCGATTCAGTGTACGACAATTATAATGTAACCATCAGTGTAAGACGGCTATATTGTAACCATTCATTGTAAGGCGGTTTAATCCGCTGGCATATAATTAGATAAAAATATGAGCTTTTATTTCTTATTTTTCATGTGTTTAAATATATTATTGGTGCAATATAATGAACGGTTAGTAATATTTCAAAGACAATATGTGTTTTACTTTTCTTATAATTAATATTAATGATTGAACAAATGCAACTAGAAAAATTAACGGGAATTTGTTTTTAAAAAATCAAGATTGCCATGTGTCCATTTAATATATAGATGATTTGCATAAGATACCGCGCAACAAGGTTGGTGTTGTTAGCTCTTGTTGTGTTTGAGAAGTAGACAATTATGCAATATCTAGTGCAACCTTTGTTTTTCCTGCTAAATCCTATATCATTTATTTATTGATCTTGATGACATTACTTTTAAAAGATTTAGATTGAAAGCACTTTGTAAGTAAACTAAATAAGATATACTTACAACAAAAAAAACACATGTTTGTTTAAAGCAAACACGTTTCACAATATTTGGTCTTTCCATTAAAATGCACGTGATTTAATTAGTTGAAATGTTCATTAATCTCCTTTAGTATTTAATGAATTCCATAATTAAAAGAGAACATGAATTAGTGATTTGGTGCCGCGCCCAATATTTGCAATAATAATTTAATAAATTATCAAGCAATTTAAGACATGATCAAGCAATTTAATAAATGATAATATTTTCTTTTGTGTATGTCAAGTCGGTGCCTTCCTAATAATATATATTTTATTCAAACAACGTAGGGTATTAAAATAAAAACTAATAAACAGTATATATATTTATTGCTACTGTACTATTTGCATGTATGAGCCCGATAAACGCCATACATCTTAGACCGTCAATTAACGACGTTAATTACGGTATTCATTAGTATTTGTCATAAATTACTAAAAAATAGTATTAAATTATCAATTAATTATTTTCACCAATTAGCGCTAATTCGAAAAGTCGCGTGCTCGTTTTAATTACATTGAAGTCACGGAAACGGGAAGCACGTGTCCGAGTAATACTTTGCACACGTCAGTGGCCCGTTACCAGAATACCGGAACACGGGATATATAAACTATGCAACCATACAAAACCATTACATGCCTTATGCTACTTGTATCTGAGTCTATAATATATTTACACTAGACAGATTTCTTCATACAGTATACATACTCATTTCTCATTTTTGGCAATTACGTTTGGAATTTGTACAAATATCAAAAGGTAAGTTGTTATTACCCTTCCAAACTGCATTATGTTCACTGTTGAAAAAATATAAATTATAACATATATTAAAGATAAAGTAATGAGTATTTTATTATCAATGCAATGTTTTACTAAAGTAAAAATATTTAGTTTGCTTCAAGTTACAAGCAAACATATTTGACGTAATCCCTTTTGTTTAATCGCGTTTTCGAGCTAGATATTTATATTTACATGTACAAGTTTATAAAGCTCCATATTTAATGTTTTACAGATGGGTATTGCAAACAAGAAGCATGAGACAATCCTGGTAACCGTGTGTGGAGAACCCGTCATCGTCAGAAGAATCACAAAGCACACAACGTGTGATGACGTCATCAAGATGGCGCTTGGTACAATCTCTTCAACAGCAGATATTCACAAATATTGCGTATTCGAGTCTGCTTATGGTGTAGAGAAAATGCTGGCTGCAAAGACACACATTCTGAAATTATTGAGATCTAAAGGAACCGACAAGGATAATTTCTCACTAGTTGTTCGACAATTCGACCGCGTCAATTCCAAGATGGCGACCATATCACGTGCCAGAAGGACGCTTCAACGTCTCAAGTCATTGATCATGAAAAATGAAAATGATTGTGCTAACAAACATCACACTACCATAAACAACAACTTGGATAGTAGTATATTTGTCAAAGAAAAACATGTATATGGCAAAAACTTGGACCTAGCTTTTGAATGCGGAGCCAGTAAACAGGCGCATAAGTCGGCAAAATATGAGTTGTTGAATCGTTACCTTAATGACGTCATGGACCTCCAGCGTCACAATTTTGCCGATGAAAGTATTGCATCCCCGCCACAAACGAGCTGTGGTGACAGTTACAGCTGTACTTCATATGGAAATATGGAAATGCCGCCAAGAACAATGGGTGACGGTATGAGTGATAGCTTTGATAGACATATTTTAAACACTGGTTTTGTTTGTGAACATTCTGAAGACAGTTTATATATTTCATCAAGTGACGGCTTCAGTGAATGCAGCAGCGTTTGTGAGTTGGAAAGGAACGTTTATGACGAATGTGCAGACAACACTGTCATTAAACTCAATCAGATCAGAAATATTTTTAGCAAAACGGATCCGACAAAATGTGCTTCACAGGACGATGCCATAGACAGTTTTATGAATTCCATAATTATAACTGACGATGACGATGAACTCAGTTCTATGGGTAGTGACGTCATGTCCGAATGAAGAGCGTTATACACAGATATATAAGCAGTTATTAAGTCTCTCTTTTAAATGAAACATCTATATAATGTGCTATTTGTTAAAGTTTCGCATTCAAAATAAACAAACGTATCTAAAATAGTAGTATTTGATTTGTATTTGAACACATTCACATTTAAGGGTATATAAGTGTAGCGAAACTGTTCTAGTGTAACCATGCATTGTCAAAGAGTGATAGTGTCTTAACGATTTGAACCATGCTACGAACATGTACATTATATAAGGCTTCTGTGAAGGCTCCATTTGTTGTAAAGTGCACATTCGTTATATGCGCCGTTGCGTTACGAGTTACCAGTATTAGAGGTCAATAGTTTGTTTAAGTCTCATCCCAGTACTATATTATTAACAATACAACAATTCATAAACTATAACGGTGCCATTCTTCTAAGAATTAAAAGAGACTATTCAATAAAAATATGCATATGACTGTTAACAATGTTATAATATTGAGAAATTGACTAGACGTGCTTAATATTATAATAATGTTAAAATGTTTGACATATAGAGCATGCAATACATGTCTTCCTTTATATCAATTTCTTAACGGCTTTGCAATTTGGAGTTTAAATATTTCCGTGATAATGTGCAACGCAATATATCACTGATCTGATTAAAATTTAAATAAGGCCACAACAGAAGATTGTATTTCTCATTTCTCGCATGTTTCATGGCATACAACATACAAAAGCAAACACAATCGCAATTAAAGGTTTAACTTTGAAATACAACAAGGGCACACTATAAACAATACTACTAAGATATAATAGTATATAAACAAACAAAACACAAGAAAGACAAAGCATTATGGTGTCAAGATAGTTTTAATGAAGTAAAGGAATATTAAACAAAGTCCCAAGCCGTTTCAGAGAAGAAACTGTGATTTAAACAAGACTCCATTGTCGTTGAACTTATTTCCCTTTAAAACAAGCATATTCATTATTGTCCAATTGGGCGTTTATCATCTGATGGCAATTACTCCTTTCAAATTAAACGTAACCAATCAGTGTAAGGTAGTAATAGTGTAACCATTTAGTGTAAGAAGTTATAGTGAAACCATTTATTGTAAGAAACATTGAGTGTAACCATTTAGTGTAATAACGTTATAGTGTAACATTTAGTGTAAGAAAGTTATATTGTAGCCATTCAGTGTAAGACAATTATAGTGTTACCACTCAGACAATTATAGTTTAATAATTCTTTGTACGACAGTTATAGTATAACCATTCAGTGCACGACATATTGATAGTGTTACCATTCTGTGTAAGACAATTAAAGTGTAACCATTCTGTATAAGTCAGTTATAGTGTAAAAATTCAGTGTAAGTCAGCTAGTCTGTGTAAGACTTTTATAGTGTGCCCATTCTGTGAACGACATTTATAATGTAACCATTCAGTGTAAGACGGCGATAGTGTAACCATTCAGTGTACGACGGCTATAGTATAATCATTCACTGTAAGACGATTATAGTGTTACCATTTAGTGTAAGACAGTTATAGTGCAAATTGTTAGTGCAAGTCACTTATAGTTTAATCATTCCGTGTAAAACAGTTATAGTGCAAGCATTCAGTATTAAATCAGTTCTATTTTAATCACCCAGTATAAAACAGTTCTAGTTTAACCATTCAGTCAAAGGCTGTTATAGTGTAACCATTCAGTGTAAGACAGTTATAATGTAACAATTCAGTATAAGACAGTTATAGCGTAACCATTCAGTGTTAGGCGATTAAAGTGTAACCATTCAGTGTAAGACTGTTATAGTGTTACCATTCAATGTAAGACTGTTATAGTGTAACCGTTCAGTGTAAGGTATTTATAACGTAAACATTCACTGTAAGACAGTTATAATGTAACCATTCACTGTAGGATATTTATAATGTAACCATTCAGTGTAAGACGATTATAGTGTTACCATTCAGTGTAAGACAGTTATAGTGCAAATTGTTAGTGCAAGTCACTTATAGTTTAATCATTCAGTGTAAAACAGTTATAGTGCAAGCATTCAGTATTAAATCAGTTCTATTTTAATCATCCAGTATAAAACAGTTCTAGTTTAACCATTCAGTCAAAGGCTGTTATAGTGTAACCATTCAGTGTAAGACAGTTATAATGCAACACTTCAGTGTTAGACAGTTATAGCGTAACCATTCAGTGTTAGGCGATTAAAGTGTAACCATTCAGTGTAAGACTGATAGTGTTACCATTCAATGTAAGACTGTTATAGTGTAACCATTCAGTGTAAGGTATTTATAACGTAACCATTCCCTGTAAGACAGTTATAATGTAACCATTCACTGTAGGATAGTTATAATGTAACAATTCAGTGTAAGACAGTTATAGTGTAACCATTCAGTATAAGACAGTTATGGCGTACCAATTCAGTGTAAGAAGGTTATAGCGTAAACATTCTGTGTAAGGCAGCTATAGTGTAACAATTCTGTGTCAGACAGTTATAGTGTCCGATTCAGTGTACGACAATTATAATGTAACCATCAGTGTAAGACGGCTATATTGTAACCATTCATTGTAAGGCGGTTTAATCCGCTGGCATATAATTAAATAAAAATATGAGCTTTTATTTCTTATTTTTCATGTGTTTAAATATATTATAGGTGCAATATAATGAACGGTTAGTAATATTTCAAAGACAATTTGTGTTTTACTTTTATTATAATTAATATTAATGATTGAACAAATGCAACTAGAAAAATTAAAGTGAATTTGTTTTTAAAAAATCAAGATTGCCATGTGTCCATTTAATATATAGATGATTTGCATAAGATACCGCGCAGCAAGGTTGGTGTTGTTAGCTCTTGTTGTGTTTGAGAAGTAGACAATTATGCAATATCTAGTGCAACCTTTGTTTTTCCTGCTAAATCCTATACCATTTATTTATTGATCTTGATGACATTACTTTTAAAAGATTTAGATTAAAAGCACTTTGTAAGTAAACTAAATAAGATATACTTACAACAAAAAAAACACATGTTTGTTTAAAGCAAACACGTTTCACCATATTTGGTCTTTCCATTAAAATGCACGTGATTTAATTAGTTGAAATGTTCATTAATCTCCTTTAGTATTTAATGAATTCCATAATTAAAAGAGAACATGAATTAGTGATTTGGTGCCGCGCCCAATATTTGCAATAACAATTTAATAAATTATCAAGCAATTTAAGACATGATCAAGCAATTTAATAAATGATAATATTTTCTTTTGTGTATGTCAAGTCGGTGCCTTCCTAATAATATATATTTTATTCAAACAACGTAGGGTATTAAAATAAAAACTAATAAACAGTATATATATTTATTGCTACTGTACTATTTGCATGTATGAGCCCGATAAACGCCATACATCTTAGACCGTCAATTAGCGACGTTAATTACGGTATTCATTAGTATTTGTCATAAATTACTAAAAAATAGCATTAAATTATCAATTAATTATTTTCACCAATTAGCGCTAATTCGAAAAGTCGCGTGCTCGTTTTAATTACATTGAAGTCACGGAAACGGGAAGCACGTGTCCGAGTAATACTTTGCACACGTCAGTGGCCCGTTACCAGAATACCGGAACACGGGATATATAAACTATGCAACCATACAAAACCATTACATGCCTTATGCTACTTGTATCTGAGTCTATAATATATTTACACTAGACAGATTTCTTCATACAGTATACATACTCATTTCTCATTTTTGGCAATTACGTTTGGAATTTGTACAAATATCAAAAGGTAAGTTGTTATTACCCTTCCAAACTGCATTATGTTCACTGTTGAAAAAATATAAATTATAACATATATAAAAGATAAAGTAATGAGTATTTTATTATCAATGCAATGTTTTACTAAAGTAAAAATATTTAGTTTGCTTCAAGTTACAAGCAAACATATTTGACGTAATCCCTTTTGTTTAATCGCGTTTTCGAGCTAGATATTTATATTTACATGTACAAGTTTATAAAGCTCCTTATTTAATGTTTTACAGATGGGTATTGCAAACAAGAAGCATGAGACAATCCTGGTAACCGTGTGTGGAGAACCCGTCATCGTCAGAGGAATCACAAAGCACACAACGTGTGATGACGTCATCAAGATGGCGCTTGGTACAATCTCTTCAACAGCAGATATTCACAAATATTGCGTATTCGAGTCTGCTTATGGTGTAGAGAAAATGCTGGCTGGAAAGACACACATTCTGAAATTATTGAGATCTAAAGGAACCGACAAGGATAATTTCTCACTAGTTGTTCGACAATTCGACCGCGTCAAGTCCAAGATGGCGACCATATCACGTGCCAGAAGGACGCTTCAACGTCTCAAGTCATTGATCATGAAAAATGAAAATGATTGTGCTAACAAACATCACACTACCATAAACAACAACTTGGATAGTAGTATATTTGTCAAAGAAAAACATGTATATGGCAAAAACTTGGACCTAGCTTTTGAATGCGGAGCCAGTAAACAGGCGCATAAGTCGGCAAAATATGAGTTGTTGAATCGTTACCTTAATGACGTCATGGACCTCCAGCGTCACAATTTTGCCGATGAAAGTATTGCATCCCCGCCACAAACGAGCTGTGGTGACAGTTACAGCTGTACTTCATACGGAAATATGGAAATGCCGATAAGAACAATGGGTGACGGTATGAGTGATAGCTTTGATAGACACATTTTAAACACTGGTTTTGTTTGTAAACATTCTGAAGACAGTTTATATATTTCATCAAGTGACGGCTTCAGTGAATGCAGCAGCGTTTGTGAGTTGGAAAGGAACGTTTATGACGAATGTGCAGACAACACTGTCGTTAAACTCAATCAGATCAGAAATATTTTTAGCAAAACGGATCTGACAAAATGTGCTTCACAGGACGATGCCATAGACAGTTTTATGAACTCCATAATTATAACTGACGATGACGATGAACTCAGTTCTATGGGTAGTGATGTTATGTCCGAATGAAGAGCGTTATACACAGATATATAAGCAGTTATTAAGTCTCTGTTTTAAATGAAACATCTATATAATGTGCTATTTGTTAAAGTTTCGCATTCAAAATAAACAAACGTATCTAAAATAGTAGTATTTGATTTGTATTTGAACACATTCACATTTAAGGGTATATAAGTGTAGCGAAACTGTTCTAGTGTAACCATGCATTGTCAAAGAGTGATAGTGTCTTAACGATTTGAACCATGCTACGAACATGTACATTATATAAGGCTTCTGTGAAGGCTCCATTTGTTGTAAAGTGCACATTCGTTATATGCGCCGTTGCGTTACGAGTTACCAGTATTAGAGGTCAATAGTTTGTTTAAGTCTCATCCCAGTACTATATTATTAACAATACAACAATTCATAAACTATAACGGTGCCATTCTTCTAAGAATTAAAAGAGACTATTCAATAAAAATATGCATATGACTGTTAACAATGTTATAATATTGAGAAATTGACTAGACGTGCTTAATATTATAATAATGTTAAAATGTTTGACATATAGAGCATGCAATACATGTCTTCCTTTATATCAATTTCTTAACGGCTTTGCAATTTGGAGTTTAAATATTTCCGTGATAATGTGCAACGCAATATATCACTGATCTGATTAGAATTTAAATAAGGCCACAACAGAAGATTGTATTTCTCATTTCTCACATGTTTCATGGCATACAACATACAAAAGCAAACACAATCGCAATTAAAGGTTTAACTTTGAAATACAACAAGGGCACACTATAAACAATACTACTAAGATATAATATTATATAAACAAACAAAACACAAGAAAGACAAAGCATTATGGTGTCAAGATAGTTTTAATGAAGTAAAGGAATATTAAACAAAGGCCCAAGCCGTTTCAGAGAAGAAACTGTGATTTAAACAAGACTCCATTGTCGTTGAACTTATTTCCCTTTAAAACAAGCATATTCATTATTGTCCAAGTGGGCGTTTATCATCTGAGGGCAATTACTCCTTTCAAATTAAACGTAACCAATCAGTGTAAGGTAGTAATAGTGTAACCATTTAGTGTAAGAAGTTATAGTGAAACCATTTATTGTAAGAAACATTGAGTGTAACCATTTAGTGTAATAACGTTATAGTGTAACATTTAGTGTAAGAAAGTTATATTGTAGCCATTCAGTGTAAGACAATTATAGTTTGATAATTCTTTGTACGACAGTTATAGTGTAACCATCCAGTGCACGACATATTGATAGTGTAACCATTCTGTGTAAGACAATTAAAGTGTAACCATTCAGTGTAAGTCAGCTAGTCTGTGTAAGACTGTTATAGTGTGCCCATTCTGTGAACGACATTTATAATGTAACCATCCAGTGTAAGACGGCGATAGTGTAACCATTCAGTGTAAGACGGCTATAGTATAATCATTCATTGTAAGACGATTATAGTGTTACCATTCATTGTAAGACAGTTATAGTAAAAACTGTTAGTGTAAGTCACTAATAGTTCAATCATTCAGTGTAAAACAGTTATAGTGCAAGCATTCAGTATTAAATCAGTTCTATTTTAATCATCCAGTATAAAACAGTTCTAGTTTAACCATTCAGTCAAAGGCTGTTATAGTGTAACCATTCAGTGTAAGACAGTTATAATGTCACAATTCAGTATAAGACAGTTATAGCGTAACCATTCAGTGTTAGGCGATTAAAGTGTAACCATTCAGTGTAAGACTGTTATAGTGTTACCATTCAGTGTAAGACTGTTATAGTGTAACCATTCAGTGTAAGGTATTTATAACGTAACCATTCACTGTAAGACAGTTATAATGTAACCATTCACTGACCATTCTGTGTAAGGCAGCTATAATGTAACCATTCTGTGTAAGACAGTTATAGTGTCCCGTTCAGTGTACGACAATTATAATGTAACCATCAGTGTAAGACGGCTATATTGTAACCATTCATTGTAAGGCGGTAATAGTGTACCCATTCTGTTTAAGATTGTTATAGTGTGCACATTCTGTGTACGACAATTATAATGTAACCATTCAGTTAAGACGGCGATAGTGTAACCATTCAGTGTATGACGGCTATAGTGTAATCATTCATTGTAAGACGATTATAGTGTTACCATTCAGTGTAAGACAGTTATAGTGTAAATTGTTAGTGTAAGGCACGTATAGCTTAATCATTCAGTGTAAAACAGTTATGGTGCAAGCATTCAGTGTTAAAGCAGTTCTATTTTAATCATCCAGTATAAAACAGTTCTAGTTTAACCATTCAGTCAAAGGCTGTTATAGTGTAACCATTCAGTGTAACACAGTTATTATGTAACCATTCAGTGTTAGGCAGTTATAGTATATCCATTCATTGTAAATCAGTTATAGTTTAACCATTTAGTGTAAGTCAGTTATTGTGTAACCATTCAGTGTAAGGCTGTTCTAGTGCAACCATTCAGCTTAAGACAGTTATAGTGTAACCATTCAGCTCAAGACAGTTATAGTGTAACCATTCAGTGTAAGGATCTCCCACACCGTAATTTATGTGATAAATCATGTTACAGTGTTCTGGTCACAAGCCACTGGCGTGTGTAAATTATTAGCCGGACACGTGCTTCCCGTTTCCGTGGCGCCGAGGTAATTAAAAGGAGCAAGCGACTTTGTTAATTAGTAGCAATTGGCGAAATTAATTAGTTTTAATTGCAATAATTTGGTAAGAATACTTATTTTTATTGTTTATTATAGTGTACGAGCGAGTATTGTAAGGAAAGTAAAAAAATGAAAATAACCGAAAGACGATTAATAAATAAGTTAAACTAAGAAATATTCATTAATAAAAATGTAAAAGAAAATGATTTGTTTTAAAAAAGAAATTCATAGCATCCATATCCCCGCCTATATGCACTTCTGCAAATGTTTGTTTTTACACGGAAGTGCAGTAATGTTACTTCATGGAAGGGCCTTAACTCCAATGATTTCTATATACCTTATCTGCCCATGCTTCATATACAACATGTATTGCTTGGCGTGGCCTACTCTTATAGTTTAAGAGGGGTAGGTGACACACATTGTACAACATTTAGAATTGAATCAAACAAATAAATTTCCGCTTTTATAGCTTAAGAGGAGTTGGTGACACCATTTTGTTTATTTACAATATTTAGACATTTCAATTATAATTTAAAAAAAAAGAGTGATAACTCAAGTATTTAAAGGGACACACGGTAATCTTGAAGTTTTTATCAAGCATTAAATTCGCGTCTCTATTTATTACGCAAGTATCATTTTGACTTTTAATCCGCTGGCATATAATTAAATGAAAATATGAGCTTTTATTTCTTATTTTTCATGTGTTTAAATATATTATTGGTGCAATATAATGAACGGTTAGTAATATTTCAATGACAATTTGTGTTTTACTTTTATTATAATTAATATTAATGATTGAACAAATGCAACTAGAAAAACTAACGGGAATTTGTTTTTAAAAAATCAAGATTGCCATGTGTCCATTTAATATATAGATGATTTGCATAAGATACCGCGCAACAAGGTTGGTGTAGTTAGCTCTTGTTGTGTTTGAGAAATAGACAATTAAGCAATATCTAGTGCAACCTTTGTTTTTCCTGCTAAATCCTATACCATTTATTTATTGATCTCGATGACATTACTTTTAAAAGATTTAGATTGAAAGCACTTTGTAAGTAAACTAAATAAGATATACTTACAACAACAAAAACACATGTTTGTTTAAAGCAAACACGTATCACCATATTTGTTCTTTCCATTAAAATGCACGTGATTTAATTATTTGAAATGTTCATTAATCTCCTTTAGTATTTAATGAATTCCATAATTTAAAAGAGAACATGAATTAGTGATTTGATTCCGCGCCCAATATTTGCAATAACAATTTAATAAATGATCAAGCAATGTAATACATGATCAAGCAATTTAATAAATGATAATATTTTCTTTTGTGTATGTCAAGTCGGTGCCTTCCTAATAATATATATTTTATTCAAACAACGTAGGGTATTAAAATAAAAACTGATAAACAGTATATATATTTATTGCTACTGTAATATTTGTATGTATGAGCCCGTTAAACGCCATACATTTTATTCCGTCAATTAGCGACGTTAATTACGGTATTCATTAGTATTTGTCATAAATTACTACAAAATAGTATTAAATTATCAATTAATTATTTTCACCAATTAGCGCTAATTCGAAAAGTCGCATGCTCGTTTTAATTACATTGACGTCACGGAAACGGGAAGCACGTGTCCGAGTAATACTTTGCACACGTCAGTGGCCTGTTACCAGAATACCGGAACACGGGATATATAAACTAGGCAACCATACAAAACCATTACATGCCTTATGCTACATGTATCTGAGTCTATAATATATTTACACTAGACAGATTTCTTCATACCGTATACAGACTCATTTCTCATTTTTTGCAATTACCTTTGGAATTTGTACAAATATCAAAAAGGTAAGTTGTTATTACCCTTCCAAACTGCATGATGTTCACTGTTGAAAAAATATAAATTATAACAATTATAAAAGATAAAGTAATGAGTATTTTATTATCAATGCAATGTTTTACTAAAGTAAAAATATTTAGTTTGCTTCAAGTTACATGCAAACATATTTGACGTAATCCGTTTTGTTTAATCGCGTTTTCGGAGTAGATATTTATATTTACATGTACAAGTTTATAAAGCTTCTTTTTTAATGTTTTACAGATGGGTATTGCAAACAAGAAGCAAGAGACAATCCTGGTAACAGTGTGTGGAGAACCCGTCATCGTCAGCGGAATCACAAAGCACACAACGTGTGATGACGTCATCAAGATGGCGCTTGGTACAATCTCTTCAACAGCAGATATTCACAAATATTGCGTATTCGAGTCTGCTTATGGTGTAGAGAAAATGCTGGCTGGAAAGACACACATTCTGAAATTGTTGAGATCTAAAGGAGCCGACAAGGATAATTTCTCACTAGTTATTCGACAATTCGACCGCATCAAGTCCAAGATGGCGACCATATCACGTGCCACAAGGACGCTTCAACGTCTCAAGTCATTGATCATGAAAAATGAAAATGATTGTGCTAACAAACATCACACTACCATAAACAACAACTTGGATAGTAGTATATTTGTCAAAGAGCAACACGTATATGACAAAAACTTGGACCTAGCTTTTGAATGCGGAGCCAGTAAACAGGCGCATAAGTCGGCAAAATATGAGTTGTTGAATCGTTACCTAAATGACGTCATGGACCTCCAGCGTCACAATTTTGCCGATGAAAGTATTGCTTCCCTGCCACCAACGAGCTGTGGTGACAGTTACAGCTGTACTTCATACGGAAATATGGAACTGTCGCCAAGAACAATGGGTGACGGTATGAGTGATAGCTTTGATAGACACATTTTAAACACTGGTTTTGTTTGTGAACATTCTTAGACAGTTTATATATTTCATCAAGTGACGACTTCAGTGAATGCAGCAGCGTTTGTGAGTTGGAAAGGAACGTTTATGACGAATGTGCATACAACACTGTCATTAAACTCAATCAGATCAGAAATATATTTAGCAAAACGGATCTGACAAAATGTGCATCACAGGACGATGCCATAGACAGTTTTATGAACTCCATAATTATAACTGACGATGACGATGAACTCAGTTCTATGGGAAGTGACGTCATGTCCGAATGAAGATCGTTATACACAGATATATAAGCAGTTATTAAGTCTCTGTTTTAAATGAAACATCTATATAATGTGCTATTTGTTAAATGTTTTGCATTCAAAATAAACAAACGTATCTAAAGTGGTAGTATTTGATTTGTATTTGAACACATTCACATTTAATTCAGGGTATATAAGATGAACATAAGTGTAGCGGAACTGTTCTAGTGTAACCATGCATTGTCAAAGAGTGATAGTGTCTGAACGATTTGAACCATGCTACGAACATGTACGTTATATAAGGTCTCTGTGAAGGCTCCATTTGTTGTAAAGTGCACATTCGTTATATGCGCCGTTGCGTTACGAGTTACCAGTATTAGAGGTCAATAGTTTATTTAAGTCTCATCCCAGTACTATATTATTAACAATACAACAATTCATAAACTATAACGGTGCCATTCTTCTAAGAATTAAAAGAGACTATTCAAAAAAAATATGCATATGACTGTTAACAATGTTATAATATTGAGCAATTGACTAGAAGTGCTTAATATTATAATAATGTTAAAATGTTTGACATATAGAGCATGCAATACATGTCTTCCTTTAAATCAATTTCTTAACGGCATTGACATTTGCAGTTTAAATATTTCCGTGATAATGTGCAACGCAATATATCACTCATCTGATTAGAATTTAAATAAGCCCACAACAGAAGATTGTATTTCTCATTTCTCACATGTTTCATGGCATACTACATACAAAATCAAACACAATCGCAATTAAAGATTTAACTTTGAAATACAACAAGGGCACACTATAATCAATACTACTAGGATATAATATTATATAAACAAACAAAACACAAGAAAGACAAAGCATTATGGTGTCAAGATAGTTTTAATGAAGTAAAGGAATATTAAACAAAGGCCCAAGCCGTTTCAGGGAAGAAACTGTGATTTAAACAAGACTCCATTGTGGTTGAACTTATTTCCCTTTAAAACAAGCATATTCATTGTTGTCCAAGTGGGCGTTTATCATTTGAGGGCAATTACTCCTTTCAAATTAAACGTAACCAGTCAGTGTAAGGTAGTAATAGTGTAACCATTTAGTTTAAGAAGTTAGTGAAACCATTTATTGTAAGAAACATTGAGTGTAACCATTTAGTGTAATAACGTTATAGTGTAACATTTAGTGTAAGAAAGTTATATTGTAGCCATTCAGTGTAAGACAATTATAGTGTAACCACTCAGTGTAAGACAATTATAGTTTAATAATTCTTTGTACGACAGTTATAGTGTAACCATTCAGTGCACGACATATTTATAGTGTAACCATTCTGTGTAAGACAATTATAGTGTAACCATTCTGTATAAGTCAGTTATAGTGTAACCATTCAGTGTAAGTCAGCTAGTCTGTGTAAGACTGTTATAGTGTGCCCATTCTGTGAACGACATTTATAATGTAACCATTCAGTGTAAGACGGCGATAGTGTAACCATTCAGTGTAAGACGGCTATAGTGTAATCATTCATTGTAAGACGATTATAGTGTTACCATTCATTGTAAGACAGTTATAGTGAAAATTGTTAGTGTAAGTCACTTATAGTATAATCATTCCGTGTAAAACAGTTATAGTGCAAGCATTCAGTATTAAATCAGTTCTATTTTAATCATCCAGTATAAAACAGTTCTAGTTTAACCATTCAGTCAAAGGCTGTTATAGTGTAACCATTCAGTGTAAGACAGTTATAATGTTACAATTCAGTATAAGACAGTTATAGCGTAACCATTCAGTGTAAGACTGTTATAGTGTTACCATTCAGTGTAAGACTAATATCGTGTAACCGTTCAGTGTAAGGTATTTATAACGTAACCATTCACTGTAGGACAGTTATAATGTAACCATTCACTGACCATTCTGTGTAAGGCAGCTATAATGTAACCATTCTGTGTAAGAGAGTTATAGTGTGCCCATTCAGTGTACGACAATTATAATGTAACCATCAGTGTAAGACGGCTATGTTGTAACCATTCATTGTAAGGCGGTAATAATTTACCCATTCTGTGTAAGATTGGTATAGTGTGCCCATTCTGTGAACGACATTTATAATGTAACCATTATGTGTAAGACGGCGATAATGTAACCATTCAGTGTAAGACGGCTATAGTGTAATCATTCATTGTAAGACGATTATAGTGTTACCATTCATTGTAAGACAGTTATAGTGAAAATTGTTAGTGTAAGTCACTTATAGTTTAATTTTTCAGTGTGAAACAGTTACACACAAGCATTCAGTATTAAATCAGTTCTATTTTAATCATCCAGTATAAAACAGTTCTAGTTTAACCATTCAGTCAAAGGCTGTTATAGTGTAACCATTCAGTGTAAGACAGTTATAATGTTACAATTCAATATAAGACAGTTATAGCGTAACCATTTAGTGTTAGGCGATTAAAGTGTAACCATTCAGTGTAAGACTGTTATAGTGTTACCATTCAGTGTAAGACTGTTATCGTGTAACCGTTCAGTGTAAGGTATTTATAACGTAACCATTCACTGTAAGACAGTTATAATGTAACCATTCACTGACCATTCTGTGTAAGGCAGCTATAATGTAACCATTCTGTGTAAGAGAGTTATAGTGTGCTCATTCAGTGTACGACAATTATAATGTAACCATCAGTGTAAGACGGCTATATTGTAACCATTCATTGTAAGGCGGTAATAATGTACCCATTCTGTGTAAGATTGTTATAGTGTGCCCCTTCTGTGTACGACAATTATAATGTAACCATTCAGTTAAGACGGCGATAGTGTAACCATTCAGTGTATGACGGCTATAGTGTAATCATTCATTGTAAGACGATTATAGTGTTACCATTCAGTGTAAGACAGTTATAGTGTAAATTGTTAGTGTAAGGCACTTATAGTTTAATCATTCAGTGTAAAACAGTTATAGTGCAAGCATTCAGTGTGAAATCAGTTCTATTTTAATCATCCAGTATAAAACAGTTCTAGTTTAACCATTCAGTCAAAGGCTATTATAGTGTAAGACAGTTTTTATGTAACCATTCAGTGTTAGGTAG